>CAAKHD010003337.1:152758-181924 GCA_901007705.1 Fistularia tabacaria | reverse complement strand
AATCAACAGGATCTTAGAGAAAGAAAAGATGCCTGAAGAGTGGAGAAGAAGTGTGATGGTGCCCATTTTTAAGAATAAGGGTGATGTGCAGAATTGCAGTAACTATAGGGGGATAAAGTTGATGAGCCATACAATGAAGTTATGGGACAGAGTCAAGAGAGAAACAAGACTGAGAGCTGAAGTCAGTATTTGTGAGCAGCAGTATGGCTTCATGCCTAGAAAGAGTACCACAGATGCAGTATTCGCTTTGAGAATGCTAATAGAGAAGTACAGAGAAGGTCAGAGGGAGCTGCATTGTGCTTTTGTAGACCTCGAAAAAGCATACGACAGGGTGTCGAGAGACGAACTCTGGTATTGTATGAGAAAGTCTGGAGTAACAGAAGTATGTTAGACTGGTCCAGGTCATGTATGCTGGTTGTAAGACAGTGGTGAAGTGTTCTGTCGGTGAGACAGAAGTTCAAGGTTGGGGTGGGACTTCATTAGGGATCAGCTCTGATCCCTAATTGTTTGCAGTGGTTTTGGACAGGCTGACAGATGAGGTTAGACAGGAATCTCCATGGACCATGATGTTTGCAGATGATATTGTGTTCTGTAGTGAGAGCAGGGAACAGGTTGAGGAAAATCTTGAAAGGTGGAGGTTTGCTCTAGAAAGGAGAGGAATGAAGGTTGGTCGCAGCAAGACAGAATATATGTGTGTGAATGAGAGGAGCCCGGGTGGAACGGTGAGGCTGCAGGGAGTGGAGATCAAGACGTTGGAGGATTTCAGGTACTTAGTCCAGAGCAATGGAGAGTGTGGAAGAGAAGTTAAGAAACAGGTTCAAGCAGGTTGGAATGGGTGGAGACAAGTTTCAGGGGTTCTTTGTGATAGAAGAATTTCATCTAGAATAAAAGGAAAGGTTTACAAAACAGTGGTGAGACCAGCGATGCTGTGTGGTTTGGAGACAGTGGCAATTAACAAAAGACAGGAGGCAGAGCTGGAGGTGGCAGAGATGAATATGTTGAGGTTCTCTTTAGGAGTAACAAGGATGGATAGGATCAGAAATGAGTCCATCAGGGGGACAGCTCACGTTAGATGTTTTGGAGAGAAGGTCAGAGAAGCCAGACTGAGATGGTTCGGTCATGTACAGAGGAGGGATAGGGACTATATTGGTAGACAGATGCTGGAATGGGAGATGCCAGGCAGGAGGTCTTGAGGAAGACCGAAGAGAATACAGAGAATAGGGTTAGATGGAGGAGGTTGATTCGCTGTGGCGACCCCTGAAAAGGGAAAAGCCGAAAGGAAAAGAAGAAGATTATGAACATTAACTAAAACTTGGACTAGGACATTCACACCTTGAGAAAACTGGGCAAGGTTATAATGATTTTCACTTGAAAAACAACATGATTTAAACTATCAAGAAGTTCTATATTGATTAATAGTCGATTATAACGAGGTGTTAACGCTTAACTGGCTGAATTAACGCTTTGCAGTAGTCTGCAGGTTAAAGCCAAAACCATTCCACAGCAGTGTTTACATACAGAATTTACATGTTATCAAAATATTTCCAGAACATTTCAAATATTAAATTAAAACTGACAAACTTGGGGAAAAAAAGTTGGGAACAGTTCTCGTTGAAAACGGTTTAATTTGTAATTCTATCTCAATGATCGGACCTGTAAAACTACTTATGAACATCTAAACACTGATGTGATCATGTTCAGTAACTAACCAAGATAGTGTGGTGTATGTTTGTGCTGCAGGTAGGATTATGTGTGTGCAACATTATTCAGCATCTTCGTGTCTAATAACATATAAGCTGTAGCCTATTGGTAAAGCTAGCCTCAAACCTCAAAAAATTACTGATTGCAATGGAGATGACTACTTCCTTTTCCCAGGGGACTGATTGTGACACATGTGAACAAACTAAAGCTGAATTTTCATCAAGCTGAAGTCTCTGCAATTGAGACCTACATTGGACAAGTACGATCAAACAGTGCAATAAATGGATTTTTTCTCTATTCATGCGGTCGAATACATCCTTTCACACCAAGTGCCAATTTAGAGTCCCCAATCCACCTAAAAGTGTCTTTTGTCTGTGGGAGGAAGCCAGAGAGAACACATGCCAACAACAAGCAAACTCCAAACAAAAAAAAAAGTCTACTGTGGGGTTGTAACCCGGAACCTTTGAGCTGTCGCGCAACAGCACTAATCACTGTGCCAACATGCCAGCCTGCTCTTCTCCTTTTTTGTCGCTATATTTGACATGTACATACCAGGGTTTTCATAGAAATTAAAAAAAACAAACCTATAAGTGTCATTTTTAATAGTTCTTCCTAGTGCTGCTTTAAAAATCGAAATAGTAAAAAAATGTTAAAGATCAAAGGCAAGGTTAAGATGGAAGAAAAGTCAAAAGTAAAAGTCTGAGCTAAAAGCAGCTTCAATTATTCATTTGAACTTCTTTTTTGAATATAAATTTATTTCACAGACAAAACCTACTGTGACTGATTCAACCACTCATACATGCAAGTTATAACCGACACACACAATTTTGAACAAACACCTCCACTTGGAAATTATTCTTCGCAAAACAAATATTTTTTTTTATATTCAGTTTTATTTTATTCCAGAAAACAGATAAAATGAAGATGCTGTCTGTTGAAAACAAACCCCAATGATGCTTCTGGGAACGTTAAAAAGGACATTTTTAAACAGTTGTCTCTCAGAACTTCCAGCTGCATTCCCTTCATTTCAGTCCAGCAGCAGGTTCTAAGTCACTGTCGGCCACCCCTCAACTTGTCCTCCATGGTATGATCTCTTCTGGAGTTTAGGGGAGGCTGGTGGACACGGCTTAGAGCAGGGTAGAAGAGTGGACAGCATCGGAGGTCTTGACGGGAGACGACGGCAATAAATCCTAGGGGAGCAGCAAGTGTACAAATGTGGAGGAAATTGATGCTTGTGAAATTAATGTTTTTCATGACCTTTAAAGCACATATTAAAATTGGTGTATTTCATATTTTGGGGCTTGTCGTGCAATAGTGAAAGCAAAATTGAAAATACGGAAAAATGAGAAAAGCAAATAGAATTTTTAAACAAAAAAAGCCAGGAGTGGGTAAAGCTTAAATGATCATATATGTATCTCATTTCCTCTCTAAAAATTCCAAGTTTTGAATGTAAAATATCCGATTAATTCAGCACATGAATTGACAAATTTCGACATTTCAGTTCTCCTGACCGAGATTATCAATTAGGGGGTCTGCACGAACTCCTAGAGGAGTGGCAAGTTTACAAATGTAGAGGAAATCAATATCAAAAATGCATAGCACAACTGTTTTACTAACTGGCTTAACTAATAGATGTTTTAAGTTTTCGTGGTGTTTTAAGTTTTACCGTGTTCGTCTGTGGACCCAATGATTTGTTCTCTCACTCAGAGAGGGACCACATGCAAATCTTTGCTGGATGTAAAAATTTTGAGTATGTAAACAAAGCAACACACACCGGCCTGTCACTTGGCCTGCTGGTAGAAAAGCATGAATGTGGAGAAAAGCCGAAATAAGATGGTAAACGGTCGGGGAACCGGGGACTTGGGGTCGTCCAGACAATCAGGGGGAAACTCCGCTTCCTTTACCATGATCAGGAGCGATACACATCCTTTCTTTTACTATGTTAGTCAAGATATGAACGATATGAGATGATGTTTCAAAACATATTTACAGAGGGTTTGAAATTATAAGAATGGAAAGGATCTCTGGGAGTGAAAGGAAAGGGGAGGATCAGGAATGAGTTCAAAAGAGCTACGTTACATTAAATGTCATCTGAGACAGGGTGGAGAGGCTTGGCTGAGATGGTTTGGATGTGGATGCATTCTCAGAGGGATGCTCAGGTTGAAACTAACAGGAGTGGAGTTTATGATGAATTTATGGGTGGAGTTAAAGAGGAAATGGAGGTAATTGGTGTGAGTGAAGAGGATGCATGAAGCTGAAAACAATATACGTTCTAGGGAAGGAATGGAAAATCACCAGCACTCGTATTGTGCTGTCTTTTCTGGGTACCGTTTTGTTGTCAGTCAGTCTGACGAAACGGGATGTGTCGCGGTTAGCCAGCAAAGCAAACGGCCCTTGATAAGGTCAAAAGCATCATCGATGTTCATCTTCAGACTGTGTAAGGAAGTGAAGTGAGTCTGGCCAACAGTAGATTAACACAAATAAACCAGCTAACCACTAGACTGGATAATTTCTGCAGTTGCAGTCTAGCATTAACCGTTAGCCTCCTCATGGATACGTATGTCTTACCAGTCGCGGTATAAAATAGTTTCTTCAATTTTCACAATCAAAAGTGCGCAAGAATGAACCCACTGACAAACACAGAAAAAGCAGAAATAAATCGTAAGTACTCTCTCACCTTGCAGGGTGTTTCTCCAGTCATTTCCGTCCTCTCCGTAAGGAAGCATGAACCGGAAATGCATTTACACTGTTGGGTTATGGGTTTGTAGTTTTTGTAGTTTTTAGGTCTCGCACAGTTCTTCTATCATTACTGGATGGAAGGAGGATGATGATAATAATACATTTTTACTTGTAATGCGCATCATATTTGCAAAACAAATCCCTAAGTGCTTCAATAAAAATGCTAAAAGTTGATTAAAATTATCTCAAGATGTCTAGGAATTCCATTGTGGAACCTATTAACTAATGCACATTTTGTAATAATGCAAAATTATTTCATACTACATATGGTATGTATAGTATACAGACAAAATGCATGAACATATATTTATATGATAGAAAAAATGTTAAGATGCATTAAGATAAGAAGATTCACAAGTTACACAATCAGATCAGCACCCCCACAATGCACTGTTGTGCACAACATGTCTCCTCCTGTCAGGGGTACTACCTCCCCCTATCTTGCCAATTCCATACCCATTTTCATCATAGATTTCCTCCACGAAGACCCCAACTCATTGTAACGGAACCAATTATCTGTTGATGAAGGTCGAGCCAGTACTCCTTTTTTTGTACAATTTTAATTTATTTTTGCCACACAGTACTGGGACTTGTAGCTCTGCGGAGATTAATTTATTAACCTTAAAAGCAAACAATTATTCACAGAAAGTAATACCTCCATTCAGTACAGTTTTAAGGTGATCCAGGGAGGCTCTATCTGCTGCATCACAATGAATATTACCGGAACATTCCAGCATCATACCCTGATGAAAAGACCTGGGAATTTTGAATTTTCATCCATGAGCAGTCGGTGAAACTATTACCTCTCGATCATAACCTCTTTCACATTTAGCTTCCAGTCAATTTCATGGAAAACCCTTCAAGGCATAAGTTGTGATTTTCTCTATTTTGAAATCCAGCTTCTGGGATATTCCTGCCTTGAATGTAAAATTGAAAGATCGAGGCTTCAGTTTCCCATCTGAACTTATGTGGGAGTGGAGTGAGTTTGAGTGGGCCTTTGTACCCAGTTAACACAGAGATTAAACCCTGCAATTAAAGAATAAGAGAAAATAAAATGTATTTTGGAATACTAGTTTGAATCTTGAGAAGCCACAAGATAAATCAACTTCTAGCAGGAAGTTGATTGTATGTTATTGGAGGTTAGTTAGTTGGATTGTCTCCAGCACGCTTGCTGCTAAAGAATAAAACATATGTTCTCACTCGCAATGCGTCAACTGCCTGATGAATGATGAAAACATCCCCTAACTTCGTATACCCACAGCATTAGACGCCCCATTATTGACATTTTCAAACAAACCTGGAATGTCATTTTAAGACACACCTGGAGAAGCTTCTTTTTTGGGTGCAGCGTCAATGGAGGAACTTGATTTCTCGAGAAAAAAGTTCTAAAGCCAGGGTCTGTCGTAGGGGAACCTTCGCTGTTCGTCACGATGTTGACACATTGGGAGTGAGAATGGGTTCTTCGCTCACATAAGGAACTTCAGCTCGACCTACATGCCAATAGTGAAAGTTTTATAAGTCTTCAAACAGACTCGTGAAAAGGGTGCTATGTAAACGCAATGTTGGTCCACATTGCAGGAGTCAAAGTCCAAACTCAATGTCTGATGTACTTGTGAGAGAAAAAAGTTTGTTTATTTCCAACAAGAATAAGAAAGTATGAGAAAATTGACATGAAACTTTGTTTTGAATCCCAACAATTTTTATGTGCTTTTCTTATTCCATGTATATGTGTGCGCATGTAATGGCCCATTTGGTTCATCTTGTTACGATTACGACATTTTGTTATGCGTTCGGTCAAGTTTATTTGCTCCGATTAAATGGCCTTAGGGCGTCAGCCAGACAAGCTTTAGCATTTCAAAAGGTGATATTTACAATTCACCATTTCTCACTTTTGACACAGACGCAATCGAGTGCAACGGCTCGGAAAACATGAACTTGTGCCGCAAGTTGAGATTCGCAAAGTTCCCCACTGTGGGATGATTCAAGGAATATTCTATTCTATTCTATTCTCATTGTGATTCTCCGACCTACAAATGCATCTAATGGCAACTGCAACGTTTCGACAGCTCGTTATACAACACCAATGTGGCAAGATGTAAAATAAATAGATACTAATTTGAAGAAATCAAGATTAAAAGATTGACGTGTTACATTTTTTTTAAACTTAGAATGGACTGTAGCATTCATTCGAACACCCTGGGAGTTAGAACGCGCTAAAACAAACAAAAATGTTCTCCGGTTTTGTTTCGGTGCCATCTTAAAGTGAATACGTGCAACCTAACAGGTGTCTGTGTGGTTGGCTTTTGCCAGAAACACTGTCAAGCAATTTTCAACTCTCCTACAATCAATATCTTTATTTCATTTAAAACTTTTTTCACACATGCATCACAAAAGTAAACAGATACAGAATGAAGCATCAGATTAGTTGTTTGCTCAACATTCCCCCCAAAAATAGAGAAGGGTAAATAAGTTACGGTCAGTCACACTAAGTTGTAACGAGCTGCTTGTACATGACTCATTGGACAAAAATTTGTGCATCAATCGTCACTGTCACCATGCCAATGTGTATTTTCACAATGTTGTCTGCTGGTTGTGTCCTACGTGCCAGTAAGTCAAAGGAAGAGGTATTCAATTCTCCAAATGTCACACAATACTGTAAATCATTGAACTTTTTTTTTTCCATCAAATCAATTCGGATTTTTCAGTTTACTTACCCTCGAGTGTTTCTTTCTTCTTTAGAGCAACAGTGGCCTTGGTTTTGTATCCTCAACAAAGGATGTGAAGAACAGAATGATTAGGTTGTGAAGGGCTTCTCGAGTATTGGTGTGAGGTCACCAGCAGCTTACTTTTCATCTGAATTCAAAGCAGATATTTTCTTGGCAATTACTCTTTTTTTTTCTTACTACACTATCAAGACATTAAAGAGTCATCTCCTGTCTACCTATTGAGAAAATTCACTTTATTCGCACATAAATCTGAGGAGCAGTGTCAAAAATGTTTCATTGACCCCATAGACAGGAGCCCGATGCCCCTGTATCTTCCTTTAATTTCACCGATCAGCCATTGTTTGACAAATGTATTGATCCAGCTCCCTTTTGCTCTTCCGATGACATGAATTCTGAGCAACACGCTGTTTTGATCCACCAAGACATTCTGATCTCTGTGATTGGAGCGGAATAGCTGCTCAACACCTAGCTATTTTACAGCTTTTCCGGACAACTTCTGAATTGGATGTGAGCCTTTTGTTTGAAAACCAGAAAATTGTAGCTAATTAAGTCCGACAGGCTCTTAGACTAAACAGGCTCAAAAAAGATATTTTTGATGGAGGATCTAATTGTTTTCCAGTTAAAAAAAGCAGACAAATAGTAAAGGCCAGCTTTCAAATGACTGCCTTTTTCTTTTTATAAAGAAACACAAATCAAATGCCCTGTTAACAATGGACGAGCACACTTTTTGGGGGAATATTCATCTTTTTCACTCACATAATGAATTCCAGTTGACGTTAGAGCATTAAGAAAATCAAAATTTTCGAAGATGTCGCTGCTTCTGATTGGAAAGAGAGAAAAAAACAAAATTAAATTAAAGAGTGCAGATGTGTGTGGCACATGTATTGAAATTACATTTTAGAAAAAACAAGAAAATGACAAAATTGTGAACTATTTGTCTGAAATGAGGCAAACCAATTGTCCAAACCAAATGTTATAGTAAATTGCCAAAAAAGAAATTGAACAAAACATAATTTTCTTGGGCCCGAACAGTAAGGGCTTTTTCAATAGACAGAAACGGGGATTTTAGAAAATAAAAAAGAAACACAGATTGCTGGTATGATGGTAGATAAAGTATGAAGATACATTTTTTATAGTTATTCAAGTGTAATGTCAACCCCATTTGAAAGGGACCAACAGAAATTAAATGAAGTCCTTGTAAACACTTGTAACATGTCACGCATTAGACATATTCAACAAAGACAGACCCACAAAACCCCGGATGTGGCCCAGAGGACTCTGCTCTTCATGTCACAAACTCGCAGGCACTAGCCTTTTAACTCGTCTCTAACACAGATATTTGAGTCCTCCATTATCATACTAAGAAATCTGAAGCATCAACTCTTAATGAATTAAGTCCAGTAGTACTACTGCCCAAATAGATCAGTGGAAGACACTGTGGCGGTGGTGCGCCATCATACTCGATAGCCCCTTGCCGACAGCCGAACAGACATCAGGATGCTCTTCCTTGACGACAGTCCCGCATTTAACACCCCCCGGCCAGGAAAGCTGATTGACCCGGGTGTCCCCCCACTGCCATCTGTAATTGGATTTTGGACTTTGTGGTGGGGATTGGAAGACAGGTCTCCACAGAGCGAGCAGTCAGCACTGGATCACTGCAGGGCTGTTGCCGCAGCACCAAACTCTTAACCCTATATACCCAGGATTGTGTCTGTGTCAGTGTTGCACCGACAACACTGTCTTTATCAAATATGCTGATGACAAGACCATCATCGGTCTCATTAAGAGTGGAGATGAGGAGGGATTCGGGGCTGGTTGAAAAGACACAGGTCCTCAGCGAGGAAAATAACCTCATCCTAAATATTGACAAAACGAGGGAGGTCACAGTGGACGCGGTGACTTCTCACCATCAGGAGCCCTGAAGTTGAAAGGGCGCACAGCCATAAGTTCCTTGGCATTCAAGTCAACACCACCAACGCACATGAAACACGATTCTATGACAGCTTCCTTCCTTTTAGTTCCCTTTACACAAAACATCTCACGTGCATGAACAGGGTGTACAAGTAAAAATGGCAATAAGAGTCTTGACTTGACTTGTCGGTCTTGAGAGCTGTACAATGCATTTGTTGTGCTCTGTTTGGAAGTGGCTTCAAATGAAAGCACAGCTTTGCACACAAACACTTGTTTTTTATAACTACTCAATAGCTTCTAACTTTATGGGTTTCTGGCGGTGAGATAAGAAGGAAAAAAACTTCACCTACACCGATTTTTTTTTCGAAGTTTCGAAAGATATAGGTTCACATGTTTTCATGATGACATAGCAACAGCTGGGAAAACCGAGGGGACATGTCAGCTGTCACAGTGACTTTACTCTGATATCAAAAAGCAATGTTAACATTATAAAACTATTAGTTTTGGTTGGGGCTCCTAGAACTGCTTTCATACCATCAATTTGTCTCCTCTAATGGTTTGTTAATGTGGCTGGTACTTGATGCAACGACCAGCCAAACACACAGGATTTTCATTTTAACAAAGCATAGATTTATATGGCGAATGTGTCACCGGGAGTAAAAAGACTCTGGCTATGTCGTGGAACAAAGTCACCCTTCAAACAAAAATATGTTGAGCTTAGCCGGCGCTGAACTATTTTGTCGGGGGAGAGAGAATAGACTTGTTTTTTTTTCTCCTCCAGCCACAAATATAAGGAAGCTTATAGGTTCATGCTCTGCGTATTAACAGAGGGATTAGCAGTGAGGCTTCTGGGGTGCTCTAGTCCATGAAGAACAGAGTGCCAATCTCTCCTTTATTCACGTATCTTTCCTATGTGACACAATTAAGTCTTTATTTCAAATACTATCGGGACGAGATGCGGCAAGACTTCTGCGGAATCGTTCGTGTGTTATGTCAAACTTGCGGTGACACTGTGTGAATCAAACATGGCCGAAAAGAGGCCTGTTTAACTCTTTGCACCAGTGGGATTGTCTGGTTCTGCTAAGTTAGCAGAGACTGTTTGGACCAAATGTGGCCCACACTGGATCTGAGTTTGTTTTTCTTGCTCTTTAATCCTAATCTAATCATTTCCCCCAAAATATTTTTGCATATGAATATATTCAGTAATTTAGGAGGACGTGTATTTCGACCTTGGCTGCAATGCACTTCAGTGAACAAGCAGATTTACAATCGTAAAGCAAAAGCGTTGAGATAAAGCCTATCGTATTTAGACACGTGATCTGACATTACGCACTATTTCCAGTTCAGACAAGTGAAGTAGCAACTGCCAAGAATTTTACTCAATAGTTGTGTGTGAAACAACCTAACTCAATACTGACCAAAAAACTCTTCACCTGGCATTCTGTCATAGAGTGACTATACGTTTTGAATGATAAACGACTGTAGTATTAAATAATATCCCAATAATGGGATAATTAAAGTACATCTAATCTCATCTCATCATCTCATTTTACTGAGAAAACCCAGAGTGTTATTTCCAAGATTGCATAAGGTGTAGAAAAAAAAACCACAGAAAAAAAAACTAAGGTCCTTCCTCTTTTTTCTACCTTCAGAATTCTAGATTGTGCTAATGCTGTTTCCATTTCATAAAGATTTTAATATTTTTTCTCTGCTTCATCCCTGTCTCTCATGTTTGTGCCGTCATTGGATTATCTCTCTGACATTTTGCTCACACTGTCAAAGCGACTTCACTGTGAGTGGACTGATTCACTTGCAGTCGTATAATTTCTGTAAATTATCTTCAATATCACAGCTTGGAGACAATAGGATCTTTGAGCAAACTAAATTAGAATTGAATTCCATATTTTCTGTTTGCTATATATTCAATAAAGGTCAGAAAAAAAATGAAGAAAAAAAACAACCAAACCAACCCACCAAACAACCAACTAACCAACCAACCCAAAAACAGACCAACAGACCTCCCAAAAACAGCAAACCTCTGGATTAATTGTGGTGGAAACCATTGAGGTATAGTTACGCATTTATTATATATTCCATGGTCTCCCTGTGTCTGTGTGGTAAGTCTCTATGTGTGGCACTGTGATACACTGAATTTAGGACTAACTATCCTGGAATAGAAGGGTTTTTGTATTATAAACGGATTTATCGACACCCTTGTTTTATTATATTCCTCTTTTTAGATGAATGGCTTCAGTGTTTGTTGGCTTTTAAGCCTACAACCATTGTTAATGAAAAAAATCAGAGTTTCATTGCATTGTTTGTTTGAACCCTAAGGATTTTAAGAGGAACTACTGGAGATCAAGATGTGACAACAATGGATATGTGCACACATGCACTCTTGCAATCTTGCACGCACACACCGAGTCACTTCAGCAAAAGCATGAACTTATTTCTCTGAAAACTTTTGTGGTTGTTTGCAGTTGCAGAAATAATCACAATAGTCAACCTGTTGAATATTTGTGAGTTTGAAAGAATATTTTTTTCGTCAATGCAATAAATGAATGTATTCAAATGGGGTATTTATTACCTCTACGAAGGAGGTTACGGGATCACCTGTATTTATTTTTACATTCGCTTCGGCAGAAGTATTTAAACACTAACCTTCTGTTTATTGTTCGGAGGCAGCAGAAGGATTCATTTGTTTTGTGGTACTCTCTGTTTGGCACGGCAATAAATCTCTCTACCCTAAACAGCCTAATTCAAAATTATTTTTGCTGCTTCAGTAAGCAGACAAATGGCTGCTTCCTCCTCAACAGCGGTGCAGTGTATCCAAACTTACTTCCTTTTGCATTCTAGTTACTTTCTCTTTCCCCAAGTAGCAACCACAACCTTTGGGTTTGCAGTCATTGCCTGCAACTCTGAGTAACACTGGGAAGCTGACTGTCCTATTTATCAAAATGCACAGCTCAACCTTCTGTGAAAATCCCCTGGTCTAAAACCTCTTTCCACATTTTGAAAACCACCAACAAAATGCTTTTCTCCATTGTTTCTTCATTGAGAATAAACTGGGGGTGCGTCATTATTTTGAAACCGCTAAAAATAATGTATTATTACAAAATCACAATCCATCTATCCATTGCCGACCGCTTATCTGGGATTGGGTCGTAGGGACAAAAGCCAAAGTGGAAAGGCCAAGATCTCCTACTCCCTAGCCACTTGGTCCAGCTCTTCCAGGGGTGGGGGGTCCTGAGGCACTCCTAGGCCAGCCGCAAGACAGCGACCATCCAGCGTGTCCTGGGTCTCGCTCCCGGTTGAACATGGCCAGAACAATACACCTGAGAGGCATCCCGGAGGCATCCTAGCCAGATGCCAGCTCCACCTTATCAGGCGGTGGTTGTGCTACTCATCCTATCTCTAGGTGAGAGCCCGGACACCCCGCGTAGAAAGCTCATTTCAGCCACTTGGATCCATGACCTTGTTTGAGAGGCCTGGTTCCAGAGCCTGAGCCGTGCATCGAGGGGAGGCCGACTATATCTAGCCGGAAACCTCTCAGCCTCTCAGTCTCCTTCCCTGCCAGAGAGGTCACATTTCATGTTCCTAGATCCAGCTTCTGCAGCCCCGAATGGGACCGCCAGGGTCCCCCGCTCTGGCCCCAGTGACCCGCATCCGGGCTAGGGAAAACCAGGTCCATTCATTTTTTTCGTCATTTGGGGTCGTTTGCCTCGGGTGACCCTTCCCGGACCATAAAGCCTCCGACAACTTAGGTCCTGGTTCACTGGGACATGCAAGCCCCTCCACCACGATAAGGTGGCGGCTCCAGGAGGGGATTACAAAATGACATACTAAATATTTACAGGATATAAATAGATAGACAGAAATATTACACATTATTACAAAATAACACAATAAAAAGTTACAGGATAGAAATAGATAAATAAATGAATAAATCAATTCTTTTTTTTGTTTCAGGCCAATCCATCTCTTTTCCCTTCAATTTTCAAGTGTCTTGTTTTTGCATTGGTTATATAATGTAAACCGGACACTTAGTTAAAAAGTAAAATCTTGTTTCTTGGAGAACCAAGTTATTAATGTCTAATCTTGTTTCAGCCAGTTTGCCTAAAATCCTCAATTGCTGTTTTCTCTTTTTAATTATCAAGTTCTTTTGTGCTTTCTTTGTTCCAAACAAAAATAAAGAATTGTAAATATATAACAAGCAACACAATATGATCCCAGTGGTGTTCCTACTAATCTTACTACTTAAAGGCTTACAGATAATGAAGTTATAAAAAGAATTCTATGTATTGCATGTGGTTGTTAAAAAAAGCATCAGAACTTCCTTTCATGAAATACAAATGGATAAAAAGAAATAGAAGTGAAACCACTTGAACTTGAGTTCAACATAATTCCATTACAAGTGGGGGAAGTTCCACTGGTCCTACATTGACCGCTGTTTTGAGACTGCGGCGTTTGTACATTTGCTCAGGGATCTGAGCTCTTCATCCATCACCCATGTGAACTTGTGGATGGATGTCAGACGGGGAGGAGGCTCTGCGAGCGGGGCATGGAAGTGTGTGAGACACAGAGCGGAGAACTATTTACAGGGATCAATAGCGAGGGGAATGGGGGGAGGGGCCCAGTGGAGAGGACAAATATGTAATAAGGAGTTAGGTCAGATGTTAAGAAAATATCTAATACACAGGGATGAAGTGCTGAAGGACTAAACTGAAATGAAAATGCCTCGGAGTAAATTACATCCATTAGGCAACATCAAAAGGACTGGGTGTAGTACCTCTGAGCCACGATTACTTCAAAAGCTTCATTCTTTTACTTTCTGAAATGAACCGTGAGTACCTATGCTACACCTGTTGAACTCAAAGCTAACCTGGCTGTTTTTAATTAAATTACATTTCTTCAAGGTAATTTCACTTAACTTAAAAGACATCACTCAAGGTCTGTCTTGTGCACGTCCAGGTGAAATCTCTCACAGTGCAAGGTGTTAACTGCCACCGCCGAATAAATCACAGAAAAACGGGTCTGCTCATTTTAATGAGTAGTGTTTAGCTCTACAAACACGAGGACCACGTTTGGATTACCATCCAGCCAGCTGTGATGCCAGCTGTGAAGAAGGAGCGATGTACAACAGGTCATTTCTTTTGTCAAATGCCTTTTTCCTTCATCTCATAAAAAAGAGGCGTCCATTTAATAGTCGTTGGCATGGAAAGCTGAATATTATTTAATAAGTGAGATCAGACAGGCTCACTCGGACAGTCTGTGCCTCTCGCATAGCAAAAAGGCTGGTTGTTACCAAGGAAACCATATTTAGCAAGCCTGGGAGATAAATTGCGGCACTATCTCGCTAATAATAATTTACTTTATCCGCAGTGGATGTTTAGATTATGTTGTAAATAGGGTGACATGCTCATCGATGGGCGGGAGCCGAGGACACTGGAGCCAAACACTTGTGTGATGAGTAAACGGGGGTGTGCCCTAAACCTCACCGCGGGTCGAGGATTAAGCCTCACAATTGACATCTTCTATTGAACTTTTGAGAAGACAAAATGTGTTAGGAACGCATTGCACAACGAGAAACTCCCTCTGGGACATGAGGAAGTTCTTTAGTTACTTAAACCAGCCGTTGTCATCGGTGTCATCTGATTCCTGAGGAGGACAGAGAAGAAAGATCTGCTCACTTGTCACTGCGTCGTAGTACTACTGTTCAGTCAGCAGTCACTTTGAAGTGATCGCTCACTCCATAAAGGTTCAGGTATATATACATAAATATCTTTTATCATGTTCCTTATAGGCTGTTTGCTTCTCCTTATCTAGTTTTTATGCTATCATGTTTCCATAGTCGTATACACTGTTTAATCAGTTTTGTAACATAAAATTAACTCAGTATTGTCTAAGTTTGTTTTTTTTACTGTAGTTTAAAAGAATTTCAAATGTCAATACAAGGATGTCGAGGTTGTCATGAAATTTCAGGTTGCAGTTTCTGTCCAATAATTACGCGATTGAATATGAAATAATCGTTTCAAAAGTCTAGGGTCCAGATTGTTCATTCTTATTATTTTCAGTTGGTTTGTAGCAACTGTATATATAGTGTTTATGTGTGCCTTCGTGTTATTAAGTAGTGCAAGTTGGCCTTTTTTTTTTTTGCGAATGCCTTAGAATATGGATCTAGCGGTGTAGTCACTTGTAGTGCATTGATATGCTGCCTCCTACTTGTTTGAATATGAATCTCCCCAACAGTTGGTCATTATTTAGATAAAACCGATTTATGAGTGTTTGTGGACTTTGTGAGAGTGGGCTCTAAAAGTTAACGATAAAAACATCACCACGCTTTATTTACACCAATGACGAAGCAATAACACAATATGAAAGGTTTGTGTTCAAACAAGGGAGCCGAACCAAAACATTTGTTTTTTCTTAGGAGAGAATTCAGCTTCCAGAATCCAAAGCGGCAAGATAGAAATGGGAGAAAATGAAATAATGGAATGGCAGCATGTCTCCGCTGCGGTCCTTGAGCTCGCATACTAAAATAGCTGAAGCAGCCATTTTTAAAAGTATAACGTTGCGGTCTTTAGTGTCCGATGGACAGGAGGTCGGACTGCAGTGCTGTGCAGGGAGGTAATCTCTCTCTATTTTTACTTATCAGCAGAGCTCCGAGCCCCTCGAGGAAAGGATGAGCACTGGTTTATCAGTGGAGACAGAACAACCCCGCTGTCTCACCAGGTTTGTTCAATGCCACTGACCCAGGATGAAACCTTTGACTGCCTGACAGATCGACGCTCCCCGCCCCATCTTCCGCGTCAAGGACATTATATGACACATCCCAGCCACAATGCAGAGTCAAAACAACTTCTCTCTGGCCGTCTACATCATCACTTTTGTTTTGGGCTTCCCAACGAATGTCCTCGCCCTCTACACTTTTAGCAAGAAAGTGAGGCAGAATGCCAAGCCAATCGACATCCTGCTCCTTAACCTGACCTTATCAGACCTCCTTTTTCTCCTCTTCCTGCCATTCAAAATGCAGGAGGCGATAGACGACATGAGGTGGGAGCTGCCCTTTGCGCTCTGCCCGATCTCGATCTACATCTTCTACATGACCATATACAACAGCACGTTCTTCCTCACCGCTGTCAGCGTCGAGCGCTACCTGGGCGTCGCTTTCCCGATCAAGCACATCCTAAGGCGCCGTCCAGTGTACGCCGTTGCAGCCAGCATCTTCTTTGTGTTGGTTGCACTCACAAACCTGAGCTTCGTGGTCGTCGTGCCCCTGCTCAAAGTGGATAATATCAATAGGACTGACATGAACAGAATCCCGGACAGGGCATGTTATAGAAACTTCACCGCCGAGCAGCTGAAAATCGTCCTTCCTTTACGTTTGGAGATCTGCTTAGTGATGTTCTGCATTCCTTTCCTGATATGCAGTTTCTGCTACATCAACTTCATCCGGATTCTATCCAAGCTGCAAAACATTAAGCGGCGCAAACGGCTCCGGGCCATCGGGATGGCTTTAGGAACTCTGCTAGTGTTTGCCGTGTGTTTCGGCCCGTACAACATGTCACACATCGTGGGATTCATAAGATGGGAAAACCCCCATTGGAGAGACGAGGCCCTGCTGTGCAGCACCTTCAACGCATGTCTAGACCCTCTCATTTTCTACTTCTCCTCCGCTGCTGTCAGAGAGACTGTGGGGAGATTGATGGATGGGGTCAAACGTCGCATAACCACGTGCTTTCGGTCTTACAAAGGAGCAAATGATAGGAAATCCCAACAAAAGGAGATTGAGCACACATCGGAAACCTGATTCAGAGGAAGCAAACGCCGACGGCCTCGGCTAATTTGTTATTCCTTTATCACCAGGGGCAGGAAATTAATATCATGTTTATGTTTTTCCACACGAGGAAGGAGCACAGCACGTGATCGGGCACTCCATCCTACTCTTGTCTGAGTAAACTTTGTCTTTGTTTACAAAGCGAGACCAGGTCTCGTACGCTGTAGATCCAAAGACACCGGGAGCTTTTGACTGTCACATCCCAGTGAGAGAAGGTAGGACTTCATATAAAGGCAATTAATGTGAAGTGTCACGCAGTTTCGCAATGGTGGAGAGACACCATCAAAGAAAGACATCCATGAGGCAGACTTCATGGTGAAGCAATACAATAAGGCTCTCCTGCTGGCTTCACCACAGACATCGGGTTGAAATAAAAGGAGAAAGACATCTGAACGAAGATCAGTGCATGTTGGGTACGGCAGCATTTTGTACACCTCTCACAAAAAATATACATTTCCCCTTTGAAGATAGCATTTGCTTTGTCTGAGAATGTATTTGCACCATAGGTATTGCAATTTATTTTTCAATAATTTTATAGACTTCTAATTTTGATAAGCAAAAGTGGCTTTACATGTGTATTGTGTATATGCATTGGTACTGATATATTTACATTTGGATCCAAAGAAAGATGCTTTTGGCAATAATTTATTTTTATTTGTGTATGTTTTTAAACGTCAGGATCAGAGGTACTTGAACGGGTCATTCAGTGGTGAGTTTGAGTGTGTAGGTATACATTTACATGTGCAATATTATATGGAAAAAAACCCAAACAAAACAAAACCTCTGTACTTGTTGATAAAGCATGTGCATAAAAGCAGGCGTAGCAAGATTGCACCCTGGCGGTAAAAACAAATGTGTGTATGTGTCGGTGTGTATGTGTGTGTGTGTGTTTGCGGTATGTGATATAAAAAGAGGACAAACTTCTGTTTTAAAGAGTGGCAAATAGTATTCATTCATTCATTCATTCATTCATTCATATATACTGCTTGTCCTGCACTCAGGGTTCGATCATTTGCATTCCCAAAGTGTATTAAGATTCTAAAAAGAGGGAATAATAAAATGAGGAATTTCAGTAATTCCCCCTATTATGAGTATCTTCTATTCCAGAATTGTAAGTCCTGAATACCTTGAAAAGTTGTCATTCATTCATTCATTTTTTTCTGCTGCTTATCCTTCATTCAGGGTTACATTGGTGCTGGAGACTGTCATTGAGAGATGCTGGGTTTGCCCTTGGGCCGGTGGTCAGTTGATCACAGAGCTAAATAAAGAGACATACAACCCCTTTCACACACTTGGGCAAGCATGTTTGTGGATTGTGGGAGGAAACCCAAAAACCAGTAGGAAACCCATGCAGACACAGAAAAAGCATGGAGACCCCACACAGAAAGGCCCCCATGC
Organism: Fistularia tabacaria; assembly: GCA_901007705.1. Classification (NCBI taxonomy): domain Eukaryota; kingdom Metazoa; phylum Chordata; class Actinopteri; order Syngnathiformes; family Fistulariidae; genus Fistularia; species Fistularia tabacaria. The sequence goes on along the minus strand of CAAKHD010003337.1, from coordinate 163,612 downwards.
CAGGAGTGAACCAGGAACCTTCTTGCTGTGAGGCAGAAAGCGCTTGTCCCGCCTACAAATATTATTAGTGTATGAAACTGTCTTCTGGTGAAAGCAGCAGTCAGAAATTCATCTGTTCATTAAAGCCTGCCCAGTTATTATTCGGTCCTGGCCGCTTAATTCTAAAAAGAACCTTCTCCAACATATGAATCAAGATCTCACCCCACACACTGCGAACATAAACAATGTTATCACACAAGAAAGTGTTTACATCTACTGTAATCCTGTTTTGCAAGGATTAGGGCCCCGTGTGGAGGCAGAGCTCATCGCTGCATCTCTTTGACAGGTGGATCACGACGCCTGAAGCGTCCTTTTCTCTGCTCATGTGCCCAAAGCGAGAGCCTGTGATTTGCGGGCGTTGACGCAATGAGCAGATCCAAAAATATGCGGGTCAGCATGTGGAGGAATACTTTTAAAATGTTGACTATAAGACACAGAGGAAAAAAAAAGATACATTCATTCTTATTACTGCAAGGCAGTTTGATTCGTCATTGTATAATGTTATTTGTCAAAGGTTTGTCTGCTGAATATCAGGCACAATGAACCGTCATCCTTTTTTTGTTTTCTCACTCGTTTTCATTTTGCGTTTCCTGGAAGGAAATAATTGGTTATTGCGTCAGTGTTGACTTTTCTATAACAATGGATGATCGGTTAAACGGATAAGGCAATAATAAAAACAGCGCTGTGAAAGCGCAGACGCATCTTTGGTGTTTGCCAAAGGCGGGGGAATATTGTGCTCTCATAGCAGACATCATTTTCTCTGCACGCAGTAATGTTTGACTGCAGCGGAGAGCGAGATCACACAAAGTGAATATTTTTCGATAACTTCCTGTTATTCATGCTAAGAGGTAAATGCTTTCACCTTTGTATTAAAAACGCTGCAGCCGTCGCTGGGAGGGAACCCGTCTCGAGAAACTTCAAGTGTACAATCAACTTGTTAGGATGGGAATCTGCGGAAAAATAAGGCTATTACTGATTAACACTGACTGATCAGGTTATTGAGCATGACAGAATTAAATCAGCAAGGTTGAACTGGCTTTGGTTGATGGACGTTTGCCTCCTCCCAGGGATGAAAGGTATTTAAACATTGATTGGGAAAATCATTAATTCGCTCAAGTATGCCTGTATCACAGGCAATCTGGTGCTTTGGCCTGATCAATTTCTGACCCACTTAAACAGCGAGGCAGGGCGAACACTGAGCAAGCAAACTTGTGGTACATGACTCACTACAGATGGCATTTTGTGGAAAAATGTGGCCGTTGACTGTGTTTATAATACCATATTGATGGGGTTTGTACATTAAGCTGGTTGAATCTTTGGGAAAACTTAATGAACTTTGTCTCAGTCTAGTTTGTTATTTTCCCCCAATCAGATCTGCATCATTTACTTTTGTGTTCCAAGTCCTGATCTGATACTTTTGCAATGTATACGCCTATTGAAACCCAGATTTATCTCGTCAGACTATTGTATTAGATTATCTTAGATTGCATTTAACTTGGACTTGTTACTGTCAGGAGTACAGATTGTTTTTTTGTGTGTGTTCATGGAAGCAGATGCAAATTACACCAGTGGGAGGGAAAACAGTGTAGAATCACTTTAGCAGATCCATGTGTTTTATGTTAATTCGTATTTACATATAAATGTGTATGCAAATTACAAGTAATGAACACATTATTGATTCGTCGATGCTGTCATACTCTCGATGTTATACTGTAAAATAAACCACATTAGGATATATGTATGCAAAATACTTCATCTTCAAAGAACATGCTTGGTTTATACTTATTCTGCTTACGCCAAATAGCTAGAAGATTTCATTCATTCATTCATCATTGATACCGCTTATCCTGCACTCAGGGTTGCCGGAGCGCTGGAGTGTATCCCAGCTGTCATTGGCCATGAGGTGGGGTTCAAGAATAAGGCCACAAATAGAGGCATACAACTCTTCACTTGCTCATTTACACAGCGTATAGAGAAAAACAACCATTCACTCACTCCTTCACCTGTGTGAGCGAATTAGGGTTTCTAATGAACTTACTGTTTTTGGACTGTGAGAGGAAATCTGGAGAACGTGAAGGAAACCCACACTGACACGGGGGAGAACATGAAAAGTCCACACAGAAAGGCCCCCTGTCGAACTCAAAAATGTAGATTTTAGAAATTGACTATTTAAACAACAGCTCTGGGCTCAGTAGGTCTCCAGGTTGTAAGAGGTTGACATTTTGAGATATCTAAAATACGATTAAACTGTTTTCATTAAGGACGGAAAGGTGGCGCAGTTTGGTTCGATTCCGACAGGGGATCTTTCTGTGTGGAGTTTGCATGTTCTCCCCGTGTCTGTGTGGGGTTCTCCGGTTTCCTCCCACAGTCCAAAAACCTCCTCTTTTCCTTTTGGCTTTTCCCTTCAGGGGTCGCCACAGCGAATCAACCTTCTCCATCCAAGCCTATTCTCTGTACCCTTATCTCACACCAACTAACCTCATATCCTCTCTCACTACGTCCATAACTATTGTCTTTGGTCTTCCTGTAGACCTCCTGCCTGGCAGCTCCAACTCCAGCATCCTTCTAACAATATATTCACTATCCCTCTTCTGTACATAAATGAACCATCTCAGTCTGGCTTCTCTGACCTTCTCTCCAAAACATCTAGCATGTGCTGTCTCTCTGGCTGACTCATTCCTGATCCTATCCATCCTCGTCACTCCCAAAGTGAACCTCAATATCTTCATCTCTGCGACCTCCAGCTCTGCCTCGTGTCTTTTCGGCATGGTCACTGTTTCTAGACTATACATCATGGCTGGTCTCACCACTGTCTTGAACACCTTTCCTTTCATTCATTCTGGCTGATATTCCTCTATCGCATAGTACACCTGACACCTTTTCTCCACCTTTCCAACCTGCTTGAACCCGTTTCTTTACCTCTTTTCCGCACTCTCCTTTGCTCTAAACTTTTGACCCTTGAAATCCTCCAATTGCTTTCACCCGGGACCCTCTCATTCACACCCATATATTCTGTATTGCTGCAACTAACATTCATTCCTCCCCTTTCCAGAGCATACCCCCACCTCACAAGAGTTTCCTCAACCTGTTCCCTGCTCTCCTTACAGATCACAATGTCATCTGCAAACATCATGGTCCATGGACATTCCAGTCTAATCTCATCTGTAAGCCTGTCCATCACCACTGCAAACAAGAAGGGGTTCAAAGCTGATCCCTGATGAAGTCCCACCTCTATCTTGAACTTCATAGCACACCTAACCACTGTCTCACAGCCAGCATACATGTCCTGCACCACTGTAACATACTTCTCTGCCACTCCAGACTTCCCCATACAATACCAGAGTTCCTTTCTCGGCACCCTGTCCTATGCTTTTTCTAGGTCTACAAAAGTGCAATGCAGCACCCTCTGACCTTCTCTGTACTTCTCTATTAGCATTCTCAAAGCAAATACTGCATCTGTAGTACTCTTTCTTGGCATGAAACCATACTGCTGACTTCTGCTCTCAGTCTAGTTTCCACGACTCTTTCCCATAACTTCATTGAATGGCTCATCAACTTTATCCCTCTATAGTTACTGCAATTCCGCACATCCCCCTTATTCCTAAAAATGGGCACCATCACACTTCTTCTCCATTCCTCAGGCATCTTCTCACTCTCTAAGATCCTGTCGAATAATCTCGGCGGAAACTCTACAGCTGCCTCTCCTAGACACTTCCATACCTCCACAGGTATGGAATTGGGACCAACTGCCTTTCCACTCTACATCCTCTTCAGTGATTTACTCACTTCACTTCTACTAATATCTGCTACTGTCAATAGTCACCTCTTATACCCTTCCCTCTCTTTCATTTTTCTCATTCATCAGCTCTTCAAATTACTCTTTCCATCTTCCCATCAGTCCTCTAGCATCTGTCAATACATTTCCCTCTCTATCCTTAATCACCCGGACCTGCTGTACATCCTTTCCATTTCTATCTCTCTGTTTTGCCAACCTGTATAAATCCTTTTCTCCCTCCTTACTGTCCAACCGAGCATCCAAGTCATTGTACACCCTTTGTTTTGCCTTTGCTACCTATATCTTTACCTCACGCTGCGTCTCCCTGTATTCCTGTCGGTTCTCTTCAGTCCCCTCAGTGTCCCACTTCTTCTTTGGCAACCGCTTTCTCTGGATACACTCCTGCACTTCCTCATTCCACCACCAGGTCTGCTTATCTACTTTCCTTCTGGACGACACACCAAGTACTCTCCTACCTGTCTCCCTGATCACATTAGCTGTAGTTGTCCAGTCATCTGGAAGCTCTCCCTGACCACCCGGTGTCTTTCTCCACTCCTCCCTAAAAAACATATAACACTCCTCCCATTTCAGCTGCCACCACTTCATCCTCTTCTCTGTCTTTGTCCTCTTCATCTTCCTTGTCACCAGAGTCATCCTACAAACCACCATCCTATGCTGTCTGGCTACACTCTCACCTACCACTACTTTGCAGTCACTGATCTCTTTCAGATAACCTTGTCTATACAAGATGTAGTTAACATGCGTGCTCCTACCTCCGCTCTGATAAATTACTCAATGTTCCTGTCTTTTTTGGAAAAAAGTATTCACTATAGCCATTTCCATCCTTTTTGAAAAGTCTACCAGCATTTGTCCCTCTACATTCCTATCCTGGATACCAAACCAGCCCATCACTTCTTCATCACCCTTATTTCCTGCACCAATATGTCCATTGAAATCTGCCCCAATGACCACTCTCATCTCTGGGTATATTCTGCATCACTTCATGTAACTCACTCCAGAAACTCTCCTTCACCTCTAACTCACATCCCACCTATGAGGCAGAGCCACTAACAACACTGAGCATCAGGCCTTCAGTTTCTAGTTTCAGACTCATAAGCCTTTCTGACATTCTTTTCAACTCCAGAACATTCCTAACAAACTCCTCCCTCAAGATACCTTCTACTCCATTTCTCTTACTGTTGGTATCATGATAGTACAACTTAAAACCTTCTCCTAAGCTTCTAGTCTTACTACCTTTCCACCTGCTCTCCTGGGCACACATTATATCCACCTTCCTTCTTTGCATCATGTCAACCAACCCTCTACCTTTTCCTGTCATCGTCCCAATATTCAAAGTCCCTACTCTCAGTCCCAGACTCCTGGCCTTCCTCTTCTCTTTCTGCTTCTGAGCACACCTTCCTCCTCTCCTTCTTCGACCCACAATAGCCCAATTTCCACTAGAACCCTGTAGGTTATCGACATCAATGGCGGTCATTGTTAACCCGGGTCTCGATCCGGTACAAAATTTTTAGGTTTGATTTGCATATTTGGTTTTGACAAAAGTTTTATGCCAGATGTCCTTCCTGACCCAACCCTCTGCATTTATTTGGGCTTGGGACCGGCTCAGGGAGAGGACCGGCTTTGGGAGACACTGGATGGTGCCGCTCTGAGGCAGCATTTCCCACAGTCCAAAAACATGCAGGTTAATTGGAAAAAAAATCGGAAAATTGCCCTGAATGAGTGAGTGAATGTTGTTTGTCTGTATATGTGGCCCTGCGATTGACTGCCACCCAGTTCCACCCAGTGTAACCCACCTCTGAAATGACACTGCCTAATGACAGCTGGGATAGGCTCCAGCATCCTTCACGTCCCTGAGTTCAGGATAAGCGGCAAACGATGGATGGATGGTTTTCATTAAGTGGATCCTCCCAGTGAACCACTCAAAGTTGTCCATCAATTGTGGCCACTTTAAAACAAGGCCACGGCCAGGTGAGGAAGAAGTTGCACAAATGAAAATTACCATTAAGACACTTTCGGTTCTAATGTTGAGTCATTGGAGTCTGGAGTATTTCGTGGTGGAAGGTGACGCTTGCAGTGAAAGAAGGTTAAACAAAACAGGTAAACACGTCAGATGAAATAAGTTTCAAAGTAGGTCAACGCCACACCATGTAATCATACACAGAAAAAAGGAAATAGGACAGCAATATGATGAGAGCAAATGCTTGGTGTCAGTCATAATGCAATTATTTCATAACATCCGCACATACTTTGATGTGAGATGTAAAAATACAGAAATCTGAGTACGAGGGCATAAATATGCACATTGATGGAACATTCTGAGAGACGAGGAAATGGTATGTAGAGCAAACAAAAAATAGAGCGTCTAATCTGATCTGAAGGATCCTGGCGTCGCATCACTTCTTTTCTTAACAAAACCCACACAAAATCTGAATCATGGTAGATGTAGTTTACCATCAGCTGGTTGATGTCTTAATTTTGAAAATGACTCAATTTGCACAAATTCTTCATTGCTATGTAATCCCTCAGTCCCTCTTAGATCCTCTGATGTTTTTTCATTTTTCAATTTAAAAAAATGAAAACTATCATGCAAATAGCTAAAATCAGCAGCTCAGCCATTGCACCAAACCAGAATTTGCTGGCAGAAGCTTTAAGAGATGGAATGTCTGTGAACACTTTTAAGCCACAAGTGTCATTTATCTGAGCTGTTGGCCCGACTGAGCAGTCTGCTTTTAATGTTTTTTCAAATATTCTATTTGCATTTTAATTTACAATGTGATTATGTTTCTATTGCACATTCTGTTTCTCTTCAGCAGTGGTCCTGTCCTGCTGACCTGCAGCTGTGTTTTATAATAATTTTACATTTTTCAGTTATTTGTTGCTTCCCGTATCTGCTACATGTATAGGGATTTCTTTTTTTACGACTAAAATTAGAAACTAAATCAAGTATTTGAACTGATACAATGTATTACATTTAAAGTTATTATTACTGTAATGGGTGAATGAATATATGTGTCGTGGAGAATGGCCCAGAAACAATGTGTATTTAATTCGAAACTAATGTTAGTGTTGTAGTCCAAGCGCACAAGAGGCATGAAAAGCTCCTTACAATGAAGTAAATGTGAGAAAATATCATTTGGTGGCTGGGGGTATATACTAATGGATATGGAACAGAATGCATCTGGAATAAAAGGATTATCCAAGGATAAAATGGACAAAAACTTGCAATATCTATTACTATTTGGTCAAGATGACATTGTAACCACAGAAAATCAAAAGGAAGCTTTTCTTCCGCATGAAGGATTTCCACATAATAATTTGGCCATCCCTCCCTGCCTTGTTTTCTGTTGAGTTTCAATTCCCTGGGCAAGATCAATACAAGGCACCGCGCCTGGTGCTGGGGTGATTATTTCTAGATCTGTCATGAAACTGCTCAGGCAAAAAGATGAACTCTGGGAATTTCGCATGACTTGAATTTTTATAGATTGAGCCCGGCCATTGCTCCTGTGGTGATGCATAGTCCACACCAGAGCTCATACTGAACAGGCTCACACTAAGCAGCGTGGCTTTGGTGCATAAAAGACACAAATGAAGCACAATTATCAGCACAACGACATCATCTCTGTGCGCAGCAGCCCTAATGAATTACAGGGATGTTCATCTCTGAAACAAGCAATTCATTTCTCACCCGTGACGACCAACTCGGTGGCATTCGCCACTCTGGGTCTCTCTACAGGATGCTGACCTCACAATAATACCACCCAGAAGCCTCCGGTGCTACTTCAGTGATCACCAGAGATGAGGTTTGATTCCTCCCCTCTCCGATGTGCCCAGAATGCCTCTGGGATGAGTCGCTTTTTCTGACTTCATTTTGAATCACTGAACCTCTGACTGGAGGGACTGAACATAGAAAAGGACACCACCAGGTTTCTGCATCACCCCACATCTCACTGAGGGGGGTTGGCAGCGTCACTCTCGGGTCCTCTGGCGTTGCTGTCAAAACTGAAGACATGACAAGTAATTCAGTGTGATCTGCAAAGAACTTCCAAATCAGGTTGATTTTTTTGTAAAGGCAGCCCCCCGTAGGCCAATACTAGCCACTCTGTCTGGCGCAACACCTGATGCTAAAATTTAGTATGATACAAAAAAAACATGATCAAAAGTTAAGATGCATTTTTTAATCAAAACATGACAGATCTCCATTCCTATAAAAGTTTTGGCACTTTTTCTTGGTAATTTAGTAATGTAGTAATGTAGCTGTGGCTACTTGAAACATTATGTAGTAATTCTAAACCTTTGTCAGTTATTGTCACTATCAAAAATGGACATTTCATGATGTACATTAATATTTTCTGCAAAGACAGTATTCGTAATAGTAGTTAGAGAACAATAATATGTTTATGCTGTGTGTCTATGCTTTATGCTACATAGAACTGACAAATTGTTGAATATAGCATAAACAGCATCAAAAGTCAAAGGGGGCAGGACATATCAAAACCAGTTTGTATGAGATGGCAATAGCATTTGGAGCCTTTGTATTTCTTACACATGTAGCTGTGGTAAAGGATTAATTGAATTGAGCAATTATGATGATTTATTCATAGGCAGTTTTCGAAAAAAAATGCAACCTTAGAGAAAAGCGACACAAATTATCAAAGAATTTCTTTGATTAGTTACTCTGAGTTTCAGCCCGGGCCCCCCTTTGTTAAAGCGACAAAGTTAAGGAATAGAGCCATTGGGTTCATCAATTTTCTCACTGAACACAGCCATTGTTAATAAAGATGGGTATTCTGGAGTTCTAGACTGGTGTGCAAACCTTTGCTGTTCTACACTTGTTGCTAAAAGTACCAGCACTAGTAAGAAGATGCCAATTGGGACCCCTTGGAGGGCCTTTGTGAAAAGGAATGGTCTTCTGCTGTCATCTGACTGAGGTCGCGTAGTGAAGACAAATTTGTGTGGCCCTGAATCGATTTTGCCACCACTGCTGTCTGGTGTCTGTGTCTGCACCACAAATGAAATAGTAGGCTTGACTCTCTGTGCCTTTACCTGTGTGAGTGTGTGTGTGTGTGACTGTGTGTTCAGCAAAAGAGGACATTTGTTATTATATTATATTTGGAGTTTTTGTTGTAGAACTGTGTGAAAATGGTGACTCTGTTGACACTGAATTAATAACACATTTTTATTGATGGACTGTTGCTCTGTAAGGATCCAATTTTAGTTCATTGTCCAGGGTTCCACCCTCGTTGTTTTGAATTACCTTAAATTTTCAACTAAATCAGCACTTTTAAGCAGTTGTCAGAAAATTCAGCGCTCTTGATGGAAATGCTTTGTAGTATATTATAGAGTTCACCCACTGCAGGTACATCTATGAGGTGTCTACGGAAAAAAAAGACCCAAAACTCTATCTTTTTAAAATGAACCGACTGGGGTGCTACAAATAAATGAATGCACTGCCAGAATGAATGTCGTAAAATCTTAAGATGTATGATCCTCAATGTAAAAGTTTAGGAATTCTATCTGGGGCGGACAGCATCTCTTTATTTTAGAATAGGCTTAAAACCTTGTTTTTTTGAGAAAGTTTATAGTGAGGGCTAGGCTAGCCACTAGTTATGCTAATATCGGCATCTCTGCTGAGGGTGATCCCATAATGCACTTCTTTCACTTCTCCCACTCTTCCTATCCTGTCCGCACTCATGTCCCTTCATTAGTCCTTGATAGTAACCTCATATCTTCTCCTGACCGCCTGGGCTCTCTCATTACACAGGTTCCCAAGGGGCTTGGTTTGATCCACTGCAGTGGTCTTGCCAGGCGTCCACCGTTGCTGTGATGAATACTAAAGCTATTATTGTATCATGTCAGCTATTATATCATGTCAGCCATTGCCATGTATCTGTTAGCGGTACTGTTATTATTAGTATGAGATCATTTGCGCAAGTCGATCCCAACCCTCATATCCCGCCGTTCCTTTAACACTCTTGCTTTCTATCCATCTGTCCTTCTCTTTTGCGCTCTCTCCATCTATCTCAATCGATTGAGACAGAAGGCCATGCACATTGAGCTCCGATTTGTCCAAGATTTGAGTACTCTAAAAGGCGGTGTTGCCTCACCACTGTTGCCAAGCGCTTACATCTTTAGGAATGATGGTTTTCTGTAAATCATTTTCAGGGATGTGGTCCAGACCTGCTCTGACATGTAAAGTGTCAAGAGACAACTCTGTTGTGATTTGGTGCTATATAAATAAAATCTGATTTGACTCTAATGAGAATGCAGAAAAAAGTCAACTCCTGGATACTCTTAAGAGGATTATCTACTGTCCAATGAAATATTAGGGGATGTGGCCAAGGATCATCTGGCCAGGTTTTATCACTCCAGGAATCCGTATCTGAAGGTATTGTCTGAACAGTTGGAGCAGTTATGCAGCTCCTGAATGAAACTGAAAAGACTTTTGGCACACCTGAGCCAGGAGAAGAGCTCTATTTTACTTTCAAGATGATGTGCCAAAGAACTCAGTATTTATGAGAACAATGTGGAGAGCTCTGAATGAAGTTGTTCAAAAGGAGGACTTACCCCCTGCCTCTGCCGACCAAGAATGTCTTTACCAACTCATCAAAGGTGCCATATGATCTGACATGATGCTCTTAAACCGCGGGATTAGAGAATGTAGAGTTTAACCCCCTACATTCTTACAGCTGTTGAGTGAATTTCCCATGAGAACAGGAGCATGAGGCCTCTTGCCACAGGTTGACCTGAACAAAACCAGTGCTTTTTAGCAAAGCTACAACACCGACACAGCGAGGAGTGAAGCCCATCAGAGCTTTGGAATGAAAACGATCTCTTCAAGCTAAGGAGCTTGATGTCATCATTGCAAGCTTCAAATTGTGTGCCAATTGTCAAGTCCTGGCCAAAATTGACATTTTGGAAGACGGTGAAAATCTCCATTCAATAAAAAAATAAGTTAAAAAAGCAGAGGAAACATGTCTCATTTATGTCAATCAAATTGGCTGCAGATCGGAAGAGCACAC
>CAAKHD010003337.1:100158-152738 GCA_901007705.1 Fistularia tabacaria | reverse complement strand
CGACGCTCTTCCGATCTTCAAATTGTGTGCCAATTGTCAAGTCCTGGCCAAAATTGACATTTTGGAAGAAGGTGAAAATCTCCATTCAATAAAAAAATAAGTTAAAAAAGCAGAGGAAACATGTCTCATTTATGTCAATCAAATTGGCTGCAGAATCAACCAATACTCTGCTTTTTCACAGCCGACAGAAGGTCTCACCGCAAAGATATTCAATTGAGTTTTTCTGCTACATGGGCAATGAAGAAGGGCATGCTGTCAGTAGATGCTCAAACTCATTAGTGCCAAAAGACAAAAGAGGCCACATCGGAGTGATCACTCTGCCAAAGGGACCAACTCAGAAAAAAAGGTGTTAGTTTTACGACTAAACATCGCCGTAGAGGACAACCAGGGCAAACTCACACCATTTCGGTGAAAGTTAGGGGAAAACCTACAAGGCAATCCTTGATAGCGGTTTGCAAGTGAGTGGGTAGAGAAAAAACTGAGAGGGCCTTACGCTTCGCAAAACATCCATGACGCCAAGACATCAAGACAGCAGTATTAGAATATGCACTATCCAAAGAACAGTCGGTGGCCAGTACAAGGTGCCATCAACTGACAACATGTTGCAGACTTTCGGTGTTAGAGTTGAGCACTGGTTAGAGAAAAACCCTCAGGGTTTTCTAAATCTGACAGGATGCCATGGGAGGTTACTTGGGGTTTGACGACCTTTCAAAGGATTATAGAGGCAGTTGCGTACATTCGAGAAGTCATAGTGTATGTAGACAACTTGATTGTGTGAGGGCAAAAACGTGGAGGAACACGAGCATAGGTTCTTCAAGGTTATCGACCTGTTGCAAGGCTGGTCTTGGGTGGTGTTCATTGAAATGTAATTTCTACCATTATCAAGTAACGAAATTGGGCACATACATGGAATTGCCACAGATCATACCAAATGGAATGCGGTTTCCGGATGGGATCAACCTGCCAACCTTTCATTTTTGGAGTCCTTCTTGTCCTTCTATTGCATAAGTAGTTTCCACAAATGACTGCTCTATATATCTATTTATAACAGAAGCATCACCTGGTAAAGAAGCAGACCAGCTAAGAAACCAGGGGAACACAAGGTAGTTTACCTCTCTGCACCCACTCAGAAAGCCGCTCATTTTAAACGAGATATAGACCATTTGGTCGGATGTGTGTTGAATTGTCTGTGACTTCAGTCTGATTCATGGGGATATGCAAACGTCTGTGTTTACTTTTCTGCAAGGATGCATTTGGATCATGGACAGAATTTTGAAAGTAAATTAATCCAAGGCGATTTTAGACTGTTCAGAATTTGTAAGTACAGATACTGAAGTGGAGTCAAAACATCCGTCCGGTGGTAAAGGCTGACAATCGCACAAGAAATAAGGCCCAGGGTTGCTTATGAACAGAATGGAAGCCTGTTTACCCTTGGACATGTGTTTCGGGAGTCAGATGTGGAAAAGGGGTGACAATCCAGAAAGCAGTTATTAAGCTGAAAGCTAATTGTCCAAAAGCATTCCTATTAGGCTGCTGAGGAAAACCGCTGTAGGACTGAAAGAGAAAATGACTGACTGGTGGCAACCGTACCGAAGTAGGGGACCATGTTCTCTTAAAAAACACTGGTGTTTCTGAAAGGCCTAAGGATAGATGAAGGGTAACATCATATGAAATGCCATACACCCCAGTCTTTCAATGAAACCATAAATGGGAACAAGAGGAGTAAAAGTGGAACACTGTAATAATTTGTTACCCGCTGGCTCTCTGGTTAAATTGGCTACAGTTGACTGTGAGTCAAAGGTAACAGAGAGGACTTCGGCCAGTTTACAACAGACACAAGTTCCACATTGGCTGTCATGGATAGAGCTGCTCCAGTAATTCATAGTCTGGTGGTGATGATGCAGAGTCAACGAGACCTCTGTCACACAAGTCCAGAGCGACACTGTCAGAGCCAGAGGTCAGGCAGAGTCTGCAAAGTCAAATCAGGGATGAACTCCAAGTTGTTCGATCAGCCAGAAGCCGAGCCGATTCAACAACAGCTGAGAGACAGCTGATACTCTTGAAGTCTGTCCACCTTTCAACCTTGTTGCAGGCAGAGATTTTGATAGGCAAGGAGATCAAAATCAGGAGGAAGTGACTGAAGTAGTCGTAGTTAGACTGAAAGATGAAACACTGATGTTTGGAATTTAAAAGCGTTTGATTAACATCAAACAGCCAGTGACTCAGTGGTTTCTGCTTCCGCTTCATAGCAAAAGGGTCCCTGGTGTGATTCTAAACGAAGGCCTTTCTGTGAGGATTTGCATGTGTTCCCGTGTCTGCGTGGGTTTCCTCCAGGTTTTACAATTCCCGCCCACAATCCGAAAACATGCAGTAGGTTAATCGGAGGTCCTAAATTGCCAAGATGTGTAAATGAGAGAGTGAATAGATTTATGCCTCTATACGTGGCCCCGTAATCAACTGGGGACCAGTCTAGGGTGAACCCCGCCTCTCACTCAATGGCAGCAGGGATAGGCTCCAGCTCCCTCACAACCCGAGCAGGATAAGTTGTGCTGACAATGAATAAGGGAATTAATAATGAACATCTGTGAATAAGACATCTGAGTAAACTGCTTAAAAAAAGAACTTTTATATGGAGAACTGGAGAACGGAGAACTGGATATTTTATTCAAAGTAAAACTGTTCAAAATAGTGTTGTTATTATTATTATTATTATTATTATTATTATTATTATTATTATTAGTAGTAGTAGTAGTAGTAGTAGTAGTATTAGTAGTAGTAGTAGTAGTAGTAGTAGTAGTAGTAGTTTAGTAGCAGTAGTAGTATGGGATGGAATAGGGATTTAAAAGGGTATAACTTTTTCTCATTGACTATCCTTCTCAACTTTAAGTGTTTGCTCCTTTTTTGCTTTTTATTAAATTGAACTGTGCACAGTGAACAAAGTACTTAGTAGTTGTTTGTGGAGGGATATAAAGCTCAATACATTTGGGTCAATCTTTTTACTTTTTTAAACTTTTTTTTCTTTAAATTTTGATTCTGTGAAATGACCATATTGGCAGTCATCGCCAAGATGTCATTTAAAAAAAAAAAAAATCTAGATTTGATGATTGACGATAGCTGTGTTTATTCTGTCCATATGAAAGCTGGGAGTGATTTCTCCAGACAAAGCCCATCAGACAAAAACCATCATATGTAGATGAACAAAATTTGCAGTCAATTTAGTGTAATTTTTTAAAATGCAGCGGGGCACTTAAAGCTTCACTCAACAAAGACTAACACAAGGGGAGAAAGATTCCCAGTGCTTTGTAATCGTTGTTTGATTGTAGTGGCTGTCTACCTTAGTGTGATGAAGTGATGATTAAGTGTGGTGATGAAATATCATAGATAAGATAAGCCAGACACAGCCGCATTCTTGACAATAAAAAAAGATGCTATTTGTTTTGTCTTATTTTCCATGTCTTTTTTTTCAGAGCAGAGACAGTGATTTGATCATTTTCCTCATTTTGCATTCAGAAGGTGGGACAAATTTGTTCTTTTCGGGATCAGACAAAGTCAGGTCGCTCCGTGTCACAACAGACCTGACAAAAAAATGGTCAGGCGCATAAAATGAAGAGTCCAAGCCGCGGCTGTGCTCACCCCCTGGCTAGACTGGAGGAAATGTTTCTCAATCTCTCATGTTTGATAGTAGTTTAAAAAAGAAAACGTGGCAGCATCAGCTTGTGAATCTGTGCATGGTTTGAGGCGATGCTTCATTAGCAGGTCGGGAACCTGAATATCAGTGACAGTTGCCAAATTCATCAACGTCAGCGTCTCATATAATAGCCTTGATGTCCATCTGCTGAAAACACGTCGTCTCAGTTCTGACAAACCATTGAATCATCAAAAACGTTTTTTTTTTTTGCAGCAAATCGGTTTTGGGAGAAAAAAGACAATTCATTTTCAGTAGACGCCGTCTTTTTTCTGAAATAAGCTGAGAACTACCTTAATCAGAAGTCTTCAGTCGAAATAAACACATCTTAAAATAATGAAAGCAAAGAAAAACTCTGCTGCAGCAACTCGGTATTCTCGGCAAATTCTTTCCTGCTAACACAAGTTCCAGCATATTAGTGAAAATGTTGATATATTCCAGAAGTCTTGTTTACATTTCGGCTTTTTGTATTTTCCTTGTGCAAAAGCTGTAAATATGTAATATCTTCCTGGCTGCCTTAATGAGCTACAGTATAATAAATGCAGATCTGTGTCATCCGAGGCAAGAAAAACTTGTGCTGCTAGGTGTAATTATCATCAAAGTCGAAAAAAAACAAAAAAGTTTAAAAACCTTCCAGTTCTCACAGGCAACTTGAAGAATAAAAAGTCTTTCTTAAACTCTTAAATTGGGTATAGGCATTTCCCTCTAAATCCACAAAGACTGCATTGCCTTAAAGGATAATTCCAGTGTTTTTAAATCTTTTGTACAATATATCTAAGACAGAAATATTCAGATGTAGAGGCTGTATGTGTGAAACTGCTGTAAGATGATTCTGGGGCAAGTACCTGCTTGGATCATCGCCTTGGAAAAAGGATCCCTATGTGCTAAATGATAACTGAAAGAATATGCAAATACCATAATCCTAAATATTTTAAGCATCTCCTTTTCTTTTGTGACAAAAATAAATGCTTCAAAATGACGAGTTAGTTTCATCTGAAATTTCAATGTTTATCAAGTTTATTTCCAACATTTGATATAATTATTTTTTGAAAATATCATATTTTTATAATCTAGGAGTGAAAGTGAAGCATTCACTATTCATGGACCACTTTTAAGAATCACCATCATCATATATTACAGAACATTAAAAGTGTGTGGGCAGATTGGAACAGGTGGAGAAAAATATCAGGGGTAATGTGTGATAAAGAGTATTGGTCAGAATGAAAGGAAAGGTGGTGAGACCGGTGTTGCTGGATGGTATAGTCACAGCAGCATTGAGGAAAAGACAGGATGCAGAGCTTAGAGGTAGTGGAGATGAAGATGTTGAGGTTCGCTTTGGGGACAAGGAGGATGGATAGGTTCAGGATTGAGTCCATCAGAGGGACAGCACATATAATTTGGGGATAAAGTCAGACAGAAATGTTTTGGACATGTACAGAGAAAGGTTAGTGAAGGACATGAAGATGGTTTGAGAAGAGGATGCAGAGGAGAGGGTTGGATGAAGCCAAATGATTTGCTGTGGCGACTCCTGAAGTGAAAAACGGTAAAGAAAAGATCCATTACAAATCAATTTCTGTTAAACTTTAAAAGCTACAATTGCAATTGTAATTAATGGTCATTTATCACATTTCCCTTAGATTTCACACAACCCCGGCAGAGGATGAGGGTACACCATACTACTGAGTACGGTATTTGCTGCACAGGGAGGAGGGCATTCCGTCCACCTGACTTTTCCTGAGATGGGGGACATGGGGAGATGGGGAGGACATACGAAATTCAGTTCATATGAAAATATAACAACAAAACTTCTGCACTGACATGTTCTGTTCTGTTCTAAAGTGAAATGTATTTCAATGTAATGAAGGTGTTGTAAACACTTTCTTACTGGGATGATATTACTGTATTCACAGGAGAAGCTCTCTGGGCTTTCCCCCAGCTTTGCAACCACATGGAATTTGGGTTACGTTTAAGGAACGTAGGACATTGGGGTCTTACCTCCTGAGGATGATAATGGCCAGCGGGTCTGTCTTAGGCAAAGCTGATGGTCCCTTGCTGCTCTGAGGCAAAGTGAATAAAAAGGTCCTGGTATTTAACTTTTGTATGTCATCAGTGACCTAGGACACACACACACACACACACACACACACACACACACACACACACAGACATTCAGATATTTCTAGCAGCGCCAACCAAGGGGGTAATATAGAGGAGGCAGCCACTTTAAAAATCACTTTCAGTGAACCTGCATTGCAGCATGTCTCATGTAACATTCAACTCGCTGTTTGGCTTCAACTTAGTGAGCAGACACAAAACATGGCGCGTTGCGATGCAGTCTGTGAGTTTTAAGTTGTTTAATTTAAGGTACATTTAGTTTGCCGTGTCTCACTTACCTCGGCTCCATGCACGTTCTTTCTTCATGTTTCTATCATTTTTAGAAGACAATCACTGAATCGCCCGAGCTGCTTTCCGATGGAAACTCCTCAATGACCGTACTGGATCCAATTTTGAATATTTTTAACATGAATTACCCGCTTTTGGTGTGTGTCTGTCAGCATTCAAATACATACCAGCGACCCAGGTTCTTGCGTTAAATCAGAAAACTAACAGCATTTCTGACACTAAACATACACAATGTAACAGATACATAAGATCACTACGTTAAAATAGATGTTATTACTGTTGAAAACTGTCCTTGGTAAATTAGAAGAAATAAACAAATATATAAAAGCTGTACATCGAAGACTCCTGTCTATTCATGAGCAAGGATAGTGGAAAAGACTGAATATGGGGAGTTCAAGTGTAACCTGGGGATCGTCCGAGGAGCCTTCGGCCACAGGGCGAATACTGACAGTCATCTAGCCGTTCTGACTGCGGAGACGAGTCGGTAACACCATCTGAGACAGGATAGGCAGCGGGACAAGGACTTGCCGATACGGAGAATCAGTCCATGAACCACCTGCCAGAGTCTCGAATTTGCTACACAGACATGGGAAGGGGTAAAGTGACTGGATGAGGAGAGTGACATGATGAAGAAAAACAAACACAAAAAACAAACAAAATATGACTTTGTCATATCCTTGTCTTCTTAAAATAATTGCCTAAGTCATTTTTTCAAGCTTTTCAAAAAACTGAGCCATAAGCTGAATAAGGAATTGATTTAGGCAAAAAAAAAAAACGTATTTTTGTCAATAAATGACTAAGGCAATTATTTTAAGAAGGTGACAATACTTGTAATTACAATGTATATTTTGTCCCCTCGGTTCAAAATACACCGTGTGGCAATTTGATTTATTTTGACAGCATCTCGTCAACCAGACATGCAGAGGTGGAGTCTGGCTGTCAGCAGCTCACCTGCCCTCGCTGCCTCTCAACAAACCACACCAAGTCGACTCTGTTAAAAACAAACTGAATTTTTATTCTTGTTTTTTTTTTCTTTCCCTCCACTCGGTATCAATTTTTATCTTCACTTCATGGATTAAAAAAAAAAAAACTGACACACTTTAAAATCAAAAGTCAAAGGAGACAACGGCAGCAACTTAAACGGATTAAAAAGTACAATCATTTCTTCACGGCACTGAACATCTGTCGGAGGGAAGACAAATGTTGGATTCCATTTGGTGTTTTTTTTTCACCCTTTTTTTTTTCTTCTGTTCACAACAGTGATATCATGAAAAATGCCACCTTGTGATCCACGCTAGCGTTACGACACATGCCCAACCGAGGCAGATCCAAGGAATCACACACACGTAGATGCACAAAGTTTCCATGGATTGCATGTGAAGAAGCTGCTTAATTCACTCATCATCATCACACAGCGCAAAACCAAATTTTTACATCCGAGTGTGCAGTGTGCCAGTGGAGCACTGAGGGGGTCGGAGGGCAGAATCTCTAACATTGGGAAGAAACAGGGGGAGAGAAAAAGGAAGGATGAAGGAAATTAAATAAGTTGCATGTTTGTGTGTGTGTGTGTGTGTGTGTGTGTATGTGTGTGGAGAGTGAGAGCAAGAGGGAAATAAGATAGGGAGATGGCTTCTACATTTCACTCTAACCCAGGCCAAGTCATTCCCTCAATTATACATGGTCAGTTCTCTTCTGTTACTATTTCTTATTCATTTCCAAATGGGACATTTTAAATGACACTGCAATGTGGGATGTTGCAGTTAGTTCCCTTTTATTGCCCTCTAGAGGCCCCCGGCATATGACCGGCCCCTTTCATGCATCCTGTTATACATCCCCATCTCCGCAGACGCTTTTTCCCGCCGACCTCACGTCAACGCTGCCTTGGGGCTGCACTGAAAAGCGGTACCCGAACACCCGCCGCTGCTTGTCACTCATGAAAGAAATCCAAGTTTTCCCTGTCAGTGCTCAGCATCAAAACCAATATTTACCGCTCGGTTTGATTGACAGGGAAAACGGCAGACGTGGGCTGCTGGTTTGAAGAGGCTGAGCAATAGGACTCCTTCTGTGATGGAGTAAGGTGGGTGACTTAATGACTAAGGGAGGATGCGGTAGGCGGGGTGCTTCCTTTGTGACACCTCTGCCTTTTTGAACAGCGCTCTCGCTCGACTGATGGTGTGCAGTTTGCCGCTAATTAGCCAGACGCTCTTGTTTTGAGAGACGTGAGTGATTGACAGGGAGCCACCATCTGCGGTCCTCGTGAGGAGAGGGTGAGATTGGCTTCGTGGACTCTGAGCCGCTAGCTGCAGCTTTAAAGAGGGGAAGAAATTACTTTCTTGATCACTAAAACTGGACAGCATCTATCTATCTATCTATCTATCTATCTATCTATCTATCTATCTATCTATCTATCTATCTATCTATCTATCTATCTATCTATCTATCTATCTATCTATCTATCTATCTATCTATCTATCTATCTATCTATCTTTAGCGCTAAAAAAACACAACAAGGACAACAGTGAATTTGATGTTTAGGTTGCACCTGGATGGTGTTTTACTAGGACCATTCAGGGCATGGGGACTTTTTGTCGTCGCCCTCCTGTTTAGCATGCTGTACAGTAACGCACTCATTAGCTGTTGAAGTGGAAACGTGTGGGGCCCTGATAGGCTTCGCCCAGGAGAAGTCAACGGGTCTGTGGAAAGTTGGTAAACAAGGGATAAATAGGATGATATGTCCAAACTGAGCAAGATTTGTTGTAAAAGAGAGATTTAGGACAATGATGACATAATCATCTGTCTGCATAATTTTGGTGTGTCAGTTCTTGTACCACAGTTTCCACACTCTATTTAAACTTTCTTACTGTTATGCTGTATGCTTACTACTTATCCAAATACATTTTACACAAAGGTTTCTAGATACACGGTATCAATAGATGCAGATATTGGCCAGTGCAAAATAACTACAGGAGTCATCAGCAGCGAAACATAGTTAACAATCCCTGCACCCTCCAAATCGCACTTCCTTCGCTGAGTCTCCTTGAGTACGTATTGTAATACTTAAGTCCACTTGAATAGATGAATGAATTAATTTGTCGTTCTCTGGATGTAAATCGCAGCTCTATATAGCTTACCGAGGTAAAGCTTTCGGCTTTCCAAATCGTTTTCGGAGAAGGGCGATTAAAATCAATGTATGATTTGGGGTGTCTTGTATCAGGGATGATGAATTATGCTCTCTGTTCTATAGCTGGTCAACAGACACTTGATCAATTCAGCTTCTTGGGACCTGGAAAGACAGTTCAGAGAGAAATTGGTCTATTCTAAAGCCATCCAGTTGGATGTATTGATTAACCATTGCATTCTGAATCAAATGTCCATCTTGGGTCTGTTCTGTGTATTGAGGGTGCAGTTGGAAGCTCTCCGCTTCGGATTAAAGAATTATATTGAACAAGAAACTATTCAAACCTGGATGACCTTGCTATTTTATAATCTTGGATTTAAAGCACAAAATCTGCAAAAGCTCATAAATGAAATGCATTATTTGACCTTATAACTAAGAAGAGTACATTCTGATTCCCCTCAGCAGAGGCACAGTGCTCTGAAACCGCTCTTCCTTCTATTACGAACCCAATTCCAAAATCAATTTCACAACACTGTGTTTATAATCTATCGGTGGGGTGAGGTTGGAGGTGGGGTAGGGGAGTGGGGTGGGGGGCTACAACTATATGATTTCATCCCAGGTCCAGCTTTTATGTGTAATTTTATGTTGTTTCATTCAAGTCTTTTTACAAATGAAAATGAAGCCAATTGTGAGTGCGGCACACTGTGAAAATCTCAATGCACAATGAGAGACGGGGAGCTGCAGACAAAAGCTTCATGACACCTTATTAATTCCGTAAATAGACCAGCATCACCTTCAGCTGCAGGAGCCAATCAAGACATTTTTTTTTTTTTCCATCGGAGTGCATCGAATGTAATTAGGGGCCGAGCAAACGTCTTGTTTACATCACAGCATTGAACCCCTTTTGGATTGTTATTTATACTCTTGAAGTAGGGCAGACTTTTTGTGATCAAGGCTATGCTAATGCTATTCGTATTCCATTGCATAACCATAAATAGTGTGGTTCGCTCAACTCTTGGGAGGGACCAAAGTTTGGAAATGCAAGATGAGCGACTGTTGTCTTCTGCCTCCTAAATGTAGTTCACTGTCTGCTGATAGTCATCCAATCCTCCTCTAGCTCTTGGCCCTCAGATTTGTGTTGTCAGGGTATCCTCCCATAGGCCCACGGGTGCTCTCTCAATCATGTCCTCATTTAACCTCAAGTCGTGCAACCACGGCGAGTGCCTCCTCCTTTCCCACACCCTCTTCAGCCCTCCCCTCCAGAACCAGATGTCTGAATCATCTACATCCACCACGACCCGTGGCAAATGTCACATTGCTGCCTGTTAAATCGAATGCCCACATTCTGTTAATTAATCACCACTCCACGATTTGAAGTGATATTCCCCTCCATCTGGTCCCTCCACACATTAACCTGAACAACATTTTTTTTCCCTTTTTTTTTTTCAAAATCCACCCATACACAAACATTGACGTGCTTTTTGTGTAAACCCACATGACAGAATGTGTTTCTGGCCATATTATTTTTGACTTCTTTTCTTGTTTTCTGTTGTTTTTTCTTCATCAAAGACAGAATATGTACATACAGATATTATGTGTCATCGACAGGCGGGATGCAAGCATGGATAGCATGTAAGCGAGAAACAGAAAAATTAAGAAACAAGCTGGCAGTCAGAGATACTGAGACAGACATACTGAGGATGACGAGGTGGCTCAGATAGAAAGAACAAGCATCGACCTCATGATCTGCTCTTGTGCTTAAAATTAACGTTGTCATTATTTTTGGAGCCACAAGATGCATGCACAGACAGTGTGTATGTGTGTGTGTGTGTATGTGTATGTGTGTGTGTGTGTATGTGTGTGTGTGTGTGTGTGTGTGTGTGTGTGTGTGTGTGTGTGTGTGTGTGTGTGTGTGCGCGTGTGAGTGTGTTCCGTTGCATGGGAAAACCCCGACTACATTGCAGAGGGCAAGACTTTTAGAGTACAACATGTAGTGTTTTTAGTTTAAGGGCCATTGAAACACAGCGTCACAATCATTTCAGAGTACTGTACACATTAAAAGTACGACGACAGACTTATTTGATATACCTTATTAATGGCAATATTTCAGTTATCACACCCATAGCTTGACCATATCTGTTACCTTTTGCACAGTACAGTGAGGGGTTATTGCTGGTTTGAAATAAAAACAACAACAACAAATAAAACAAAAAAAAGCAGAACACATAGATACATTTGATTCAGTACTGAGTTATCCCCATTTACACTGGAGCAGTCAAGGTTTGGCCGGGGTAAACTCATCTCTCCGAGCAGGCTCGATATGGCAAATTTGCATAGAGTCGCTGCATGTGAGTGGAATAGCGTTTCAGCGGAGAAATGAGTGCCGCGATATTGAAATACGGGCTTACCTCCCACTGTTTGTGCTGTGCGGGGGATGTGGCGGGATAATTGAGCCACGAGGGTGTTGTAGTGCCCCGGCCTGCGTGTCACAGGTACACACCGGAGGAGTGTGGCGCAGCGAGGCGAGCTCGTCCTTGAAGAGGATTCCTGTCAGTGGCAGGATATAGCTTGAGCTATGGGGGCCATCACTGGCTGGCAGGAGGGACAGGTGGAGGCTGGGCCGCTTCACTCAGCCAGCCACAGTTAATGGCTAATTACATCTTTATCTCTCAGAGGCCTGGCCGAACAAGAACTGATTTACCTCCGCGACCAGAGCCTCAGATCTTCAAGAAGCCATTTGTCTAGACCGTCGGACAGATATGCTATGGTAAGTGGACAAATATGCTGTATATGTGTTAGATGCAGTCCATAGCATGATGGAAAAGTCCAATACATAAACTATTACAAATGATAAATTACATAATTGTTCACTGCTGCTGGCCACAGATGACATAATCCCTCAGACTGTTTCAAATGTGTTCTTAAAAAGCTTGTCATGGCAAAATAGAGCAAATTACTTTGAAAACTTTACATCTTTTTTTTTCTCTCTCTCTCTCTTTTTTTTGTTCAATGTGTGTGCCCTCTCAGAGTAAAGTACAAAAAGTTGTTTTTCCCCGATCGCTGCTCATTATCATAAGCTTCTGTTCACTTTTTTTTTCCTCACATGGATTTACTATTCATAGTTATTCAAATACTTATTAACATCATCATCATCATCATCATCAGTAGTAATATTAACACCAAAAAAGTAAAAGCAGGTAACCTTGCAGAGTAAAACAGACACAGTGCGGGGAAGGGGGAACAGTGGTAGGGGGTCGGGTGGGCGGAGGGAGCGGGGTCGGACTCACAACAGGAACATCTCTAATCGTTACATGCTATCAACAAGCAACAAAGAGGATGGATCCACAGCCCTGAAACAGAAGACGTTGTTGTCACGTGACAGTCTCTCGCTGCTTCAGAAGATATGGGGGTGGGGGTGGAGGGGGCATAGTTCAGTTGCCAGTTTGGCCTCTGCACCGGAAGTATTTACAGTTGAGAAGGAGGCGGGGAGGAGCAGGGGGATAGGAGGGACACGGAGCAGGGAACATTATAGCGATAGGGCAACCAGACAGAGCACGTTGAACAGAGGAGCGCGGGGTACAAAAAGGTTTGGGTGGTGTGGAGGGGAGGGCCTACATGCACAATGTCAGTATAACTCCACCTTTATATTGCACAAGGTGGGTCATAAAGCCCAGACACCACCACCACCCACCCCTTTTTAAACATTTTGACATCATTCATAGCAGTTTCACCGCCAAACTGTTTTCAATAAAAAAAAACAAATAAAAAAAAACAAAGCCATATTCACTTGAAAGACTGAAACATGTCAAGATTTTCCACAAAACTCTTGTTCGCATATTAAAAAAGAAAAGATCAATCAATAAAAAAGGAAATATAATTCCGCTTGATGAATCTGAAGAGGTTATGTTGACTCTACAACATCTGTTAATGTCACCTCAGCAACTTTAAAAGCGTATCACCTTAAGGACTCTTATTGTAACAGCTAAACAAACACTAATGCATTAACATTTACGCAAACAAAACCTGGTTGAGATTTATATAACAAAATAAAAAAGTGTTGAAGAAACACCTTTACAAATATTGTTAATGTACCAGTGACCAAAGAATAATTTAACATTTGTATGATCCAAAATCTTAGTAAAATGAATGAAATGTATTTTAAAGCTAAATTTTTAGCATCAATAAGACAAAGATTGATAATTCAGTGATAACTTGACTTCACAAATACTGTCAACAGACGAAGTCAAATAATCCTTCTGTGTTCATCAAGCTAGATGTTCTTCGCATTTTAAGTCTTAACTAACATAAAACAGTTTCTTACAAAATATCGACATATTTTAAATACTTTGAGTGTGAGCGTATGAGGGTGTATCTTTTTGTGTGTGTGCGTGTGTGTGCGTGTTCGCGAATTTGTGTGATCATATGGCCACTACATTGACGACTTTCGAAAGGTCACATGACCACCGATATGACATTATCACTAGCATTTTCATAAATATCCACCATAATACTGTGATTTTTATGAACCATTTTCATAAGGCAAACATTGTAGGTCAGTCATTAGTCTATATAGTATATTACATGAATGATCGTCCAGTTGTTAGCTATTTTCTCACCGATACAATGCTCATTAATCTACACACTATCAGCTCATCAGCCCAGTGGCGATAATGAGAAAATAAAAAAGAGTGATGGAGAGATGGGGGAAGTACCAAGCCAGACAGATCTGCCGGGCGTTCTGGGACACAGGAAGAGGCAGACAGATGTATGAATAAGACGAGGAAGAGATGATGGCGATGGGGTTGGATTAAGAATGCCGGACTTATCTTTTTTTTGTTTCGGGGGGGGGGGCGTGACTTGGGTTAGTGTTTGATGCAATGATTCAATGGCTCCTGGAATAATGCATATTCTTTTTGTTCACAGTGATGGGTTCATAATTAAAGAATTTCATTTCCTTCTTCCTTCCTCAAAAGGGGGGGTGGAAGGGTCGGGCATGGGGAGGGGGGAAGGGACGGGAGGGACGAGCGAGATTGGGAAAGGGGAGATGCTCTGGGGTCATTCGGGGACGATTCCTTCTCCAAGCTCCCATCTTTACACCTTCAACAGGAGGGCGGCAGAGAGGGTAATCCAGATGGTGAAGCGCATTCCTGCTTGTAAACCGCTCCCTCGACCCTGTATAGCCCCTGGTCCTGCACGGACAAAAGCACCAAAAGAGGGAGGAAAAGAAGTGAGGGAGAAATATGAAATGCTAAAAAGACGACTTTGTTTTTTTTTGTGGCAGCTTGTCATCGGAATGCAGGCCAGTGAGCACTGGCCGGGTCGAGACCATGATGCGGCCCTTCACAGTAGCAGAATACGAAGGGCCATGACCTAATAGATGTCAAACTGTTACGTCACTCATATTGCAGTTTGTTAATAATGTGTAAGAATAAAGGTCTGTCAGTATTCATAAACGCTGCGGCTAAACTATTCAATCATGTATCTCTAATTGCTACCATCAAAGCAAAATACCAGCAGTTTCCCTTCATTTTGTGAAATACCGACCGTGAAATATTGTTTCCTGAATATTTTTTGATTTATTGGACGACCGATGTCTGGCTTACACCTTACAATTTTCAAGTTGCAGGCTTAAAACTGGGCGTCGTAAGGAAATCTTGACAGTCATAGGGCAATCTTAGAGGAGTCGTGGCGCACCTTCCATCATCTCAGTCGCTAAGTGTGAGCTGGTCGTAGTCTACATTCTTAGCAAAGTCGTAGCTCAGTGTTTGCCCAGTCTTGGGGCTTATGACAATATCAAACGTGTTTGATATTATTATTGCTTGGGTCCTTGGGTTATGTCACCGTAAAGACTGAATAAACGACCAATAGATGAGCTCCAACAAAACGGTAAAAGGAAATCACCTAAGTGGTATGGATGAACGGGAACGGCGAGTCCTTCTTTTCAAATATTAGCAAAGTCTTTAAATGTGACATTCCCGGTCTTTAGTGTCAGACGACGCTGAGACTAAGCTGAGACTTAAAGCTCGAAAAACTAGACTTTAGATATGGGATGGTAGTTTTACATGAATCTTTTCAAAATCTTAGAAAAGTCTTAATGCGTAAGCCCAGCATAAAATGATAAAGACAGAACAAGATACAGGATTCCTGTATCTTTGTCACATGGGTTCCATGAGCGGTCCATGCAGGGTGAAGGGCTCTTGAATGCATGACGAGTCCTTCCACCTCCACAGTTGCTTAAGTAAATATTGCAAATCTTAAAGTATTTCAAACATTCACGATTGCGCTTCTCTGGAAATGATCTTGTTCACAACCTGGCTCCCTCTCAGCAAACATTCACTCAAGTAGTATCAGCTATGTTTTCCATCGAAATAGCTTTATTCCTTGAAACCCGCTGGCTTCAAGAATGTATCAATTGCAGCATCCAGTCGGAGAGGTGACATGTATACAACATCAGATCTTCTGTTACAGTACACTGTTACCGTGTGATGATGATGACGATGATGATGATGATGATGAACAGGGGACATTTAGGCCCCATATACTACAATTCCCTGTCTGAATTCATCAAGCATCTGAGACCTGTGCTGAAATCGATAGAGTCCAGTCATTCCACATTTAAAATGCCAAAAGACCCTGAAATGGCCAGATCTGTTGAGCTGATTGATTTTGGGCTGGCCACTAACCAGGAAACGGTAGTGAGATGATATTTATCCCATGAGCAGGAGCACAGCAGGGGCGTGGGTGAGGGTGGGTGGGTGGTCAGTCGGTGGACAAATTAATACCTCATCAGTACCACATTTGGGACAAATGCTGCATCAATTATGGCCATAAGTGGAAAGTGGGACAGGGGACATGTCTTTATTTGAAAAGGTTCTCATCCTATAAAAAGTGGAAGGCCAAGGACAAATTATGCCAAATGGAAAACGGAACAAAGGACTTTTGTGAAAACTGCTACTTTATTACAGTTTACCAATTGCAGCTTGAGATTTCCGATGTCCGGAGGAAAATAAAATGTTGCGTAACATTGCTATAAAGCTGTTTTAAGAATGTTGTCAAGCTGTGTGCTACATCCTAGCAGGGCAGAGTTCAGCAATGGTGGCTGCTGTTACATGAGATTGACTCTATAGATGAAGGACACAACTATGAGCTATATAGATAAATCTGGAGATGAGATCAATGTCTTTATTGATCAGACAGCAATTTCTATTGAAAAGACCCATGCCAGTATAGACCACATAGACAAGGCTACGAATGAACCAGAGGTCGACCTAAGAAAAGCATATGACATGATGCAGCACCTGCAAGGAAAATGCCAACAACATATGAACCATTGGCCTACATAGGCGAGAAACACACCTACATATACTGCTGGACATAAATCACAATAAAATCTGGACATCGTTCTGATTTGATAGTATTCAGTAATTGGGAATTTTCCCTCCAGCGAACTTAAAATGAGGTTATAGTCTGGTGTGTCGCTCTCCAGTGAATGGTTGTAGAAAGCTGACCAATCCACCTCTCGCTAAACTGGGTTGCTGAGGCAAAAATGTCACTCCAAAGACAAAATGAAGGGTAATGGATTGAAAAATGGTTGACAGAAAAAACAAAGACCAAACTCTAATTCGACTGAACACGAGTGTTGGTGGCCATGTGTGGAGTGACAGATCATGACAAATAAAAGTTTAAAGCGTATCAAAGAAAAAGCCAAAAAAGGCTCGATCAACTGGTCATTGCAACATCATTCTTAATTTCTTCCTCTTTACAAAACAATTTATACAGTTATAACTAAATAGCACACAGCTGGATATTTTTCCATTAGATATATTGACTTCAAACTTATCACATTATCAAACTATCTGCTATCAGCAGTATTGATCCACTCGATTTGTAACTTCTGAAAAATGTTCTGTCTTGATAAAAAAACAGAATAAACACAGCATGACATGAAAATTAAAATGAATATAATAGATGTAATTGATAAATCTTATCTGGAAACTGTGAGTTGAAACAACGCAGAACTTTTCCCTAATGTAAAATAGGTAGTGATTTGGGCACAGAGTATTACTATTAAACAATAAAGAAAACTATTATAAAGTACTTTTGAGTTGGGAAAAAAAATTACTTTTTATTTTACAAAGTATACTTTGAAGGAATCATCATCGTGCATCCTTTCTCTCACTTGGTCACTGAAGTCCTGAACTTTTTTCAGTTTCGGACCTTCGTCATCTCGTGTTGTGCTTATATTTCATTTAGCAGAATGTCGATTTTGTCTTTCCTGTCCCTTAATCAGTCCCTGCGTGTTTATCCTCTTGCTTTGGCAGAACAGTATATTCTGTATTTCATACTTCTGAAGTCTCCTGAGGAGGACTGAGACAAATCATTGGTGAAAATGTCATGCTAATCATCTGACCACCTGCTGTCCCTCCGGTTGGCTAGTCAGTTTACTTTTGATCCATAATTAACGTGAAGTAAATGGCACATAAACCCACAAAACAAAAACTTGACACAAAATAGGCTATAAAATGTGTGAAAAAAAAATATGAAATGATATGGTGGCAGTTGTAAGTGAGCAATTAAGCGTTTCTTCCACGTGTGAACATTACTGATCAGATCGGTTTCATTTAGTTATGCCAGTAAATCAAGCAGCTGCACCGTAATGCTTCTCGCATCGGCGCGCCCCAGTGGACCAGTGCCATCAGCAGTCTTATTAGTTCCAGTTTGGTTCGACATGTCAAAACTATTCACCATGAAATACGTGCATGCATCTTATTAAGTCAGAAACTGATTAATTTAAAGGGACAAGACCACGACATGCTCGAGGTTGACATGGTGCTGACCTTTTAAGTCGGACAATTTTACCCCTCAAACACTGGAAGTCATATCATCAATGATCTGTGATCCAATAAAGATACAAGGTATGCTCATCTAACTAAAGACATTTATTTGATGCATCTTCATTTACATATTTGCGGTGCACGTGATTATAATGCCGTTAAACAGAGTTATCCGGTAAACAAAGTGACATCTTCAATGTTCCATAATGCACAGAGAAAAAAGTAGCGTTAACTTCAGTACTTTCTCCGAAAGAACTTTAAGTCGACGACGTTGACGAGAAATAGAACAAACAGAAGCGGGGCACTATGAGAAAACAAATTCATTAAGAGGAGGGCCATGAGAGTAAATATTTCATGCCATGTCCAGAACAGAAAAGGGGGTTGTTCGGTTTTAATGATGGCAGCAGGAGATTAGGAAGGAAAAAGGAGGCAGAAGGACAGATGATGGAGAGATAGGCTGACAGAAGTGGCAGCGGTGTCGGAAAACGAGAGCAGGAAGATGTATGGGTCTGACGGGAGAGTGAGTCATTGGAGGGAGACTGAGATAATGGGTAAAGGAATGGAAGACGAAAAGGGGATAGATGAAGGACTCACTTAAGACCCTAATGCTGAATGCGCTGGGGGAGGGGTTGACAGGAAATGGAAGGGTAGGGAAATCGCTCATTGGGGAGGGTTAATGTGAATCGGGCTACGAGCGAAATGACAACTTCTCGGGGTAACAGGAGCGAGCAGAGCGTCGGTTCTTGTGTTTGTGCGTGCCAGAGTGTGTGCGCGGACAACAGATGGAGGGTGAGAGCGTGAAGGAGTGAAAGAGAAAGGTGGTAATATCGGCAAGCAAAGCTTTAATGGGGCGGAGAATAAAGAAAATGGGGTCAGGGGGGAGCAGTGTGAGGTGCAGAAAAAAACGAGTTGAAAATGGGAAAACGTTGTGTGTGTGAAATTATGTTCGCAGAATTCCGTCAAAGTTTTTGTGGCCCTCCGTGTGTCAGTAAAACTTACGAAAGAGCAACATGCTAACGTTGGAAGCCCCCAG
The DNA here is from genome assembly GCA_901007705.1 of Fistularia tabacaria. NCBI lineage: Eukaryota > Metazoa > Chordata > Actinopteri > Syngnathiformes > Fistulariidae > Fistularia > Fistularia tabacaria. Next base: position 133,665 of record CAAKHD010003337.1, on the reverse strand, counting down.
GCGGTTCGTGGCGAAGCAGGTGTAGTTGCCGAAGTGTTTCTCCGTCACATTGGTGAACAGCAAGAGTGAGCGCGTCTTCTCATTTTTGATCCTCAGGGTGTTGTCACTCTCCACGGGTCTGAGTTGACAGAGGTGTGAAAATAAAGAAATTACATGACATCGCTCTCATGCCCACGTAACAGCCTTTTTCCTTTGTGTTCTCCGGAGACACCTTCTTCACAAAAGCGACCTACCAGCTTATACTTATGGTGAAATACAACTGTATATAAATACCACAAGTCCCATGCTGAGGCCCATTATACTCTACTAACAATCCTGATTGGCTGGCCTGAGTCTATCCGAGTATTTCTGCTTCCCCACGTGCCAAATCCCAGTTCTAATCTCACCGGGTCCTTTTCCGCTTTTTGAAAAGTCGGGAGGACACTTTGTCTGCAGAGAACGGAGCACAAATAGATGTCCGATATGTTAATTCCCCTCCAAATATGGCAAAAATATCCAGTTTTATCTCAACTAAAACGTCCTGTGAATAAATGGCGGCCGGGACCAACCTCCAAGTCAGATGAATCCAGAGCTACTTTTAACACATGACAGTTGTTATGTGACAGCGGCACTGAGAGCTCAAGACACCATGCCTTAAGAAAACCACGGGCGAAGCAGCAAAACAAGCAAATGATGAAGACGTCTTTATCATTTTGACAAATGCACTGAATTTAGAAAGACAGCGCCGATTCGCCGAACGCATTAAAGAATAAGCTACAATTCAATTAGAGAACAATGAAGCGCTCCCAGAAGATAGACCAGCCTGGAAAGGCTTTTTCTTTTTGATTTGTTTCCCCTGGTTTGTAAACACGGATGATGATTAATTGTGCTGTGGAATTCTCAGCAGACCTGAAGAATTAGTTAACTGAGGATTTTTTTTTTTTTTTATTGTAAATGCAATTTTTTTTGCATTACGATCATATCATTGAGGGACATGCAGCTTCCCTTTGCTCCCCGGAAAACCTAGTGATGTTGTTCATGCTGCAGTATCATAAGAGTCATTACAAAAGAGGGCTTCGGCGTGTACTCCGCACACGCATGGAACGCTGTCCGAGGCAGGCGCCATTTGCATGCGGGTAAACCTCCTGGTGGTGAAGTCAACCAGCAGGGGAGCTTAGTTCCTGTGTGAGGAGCAGAGTGAGGCCGAGACAGCGGGGTCCCATCCGCCAGCCAATGGACACGGTCTTGGCCAGACAAACTCACACGCTCTTTCTCCTCTCCACAAAGAGACCTATCATCAAAATCCATGGAATAATTCTGGAGTAGTTTGTCACCATCGGTCTGTATACTTCAAGCACTAAGTTTAAACCTTGGATTTTCTGAATTTTTCTAAGCACTCTGGGTTTTTAGTGTGTCCATAAAAAACTTTGGAACCTTACTTTCGTGTGTTAATGTCTTGTTTTATTTCATGGTCACGTTCCGTTCCCGCCTAATTCACTTCCTGTCTCTTCATTGTGGCAGTCTGTCAGTTGTTTAGTCCTTGTCAGCGCAACCAGCTGCTTGTTGTTTTTATCAAACAGGCTTCCCCTCAGCTCCCGTTGTGTCATTTCTGTCTGGATCCTTGTTTTTTCCTCATGTTCCCTGTGTTTGTTTCTTGTTTTGTTAATAATTTTCACTGATTTGGAGTCGCTGTGTTGTCCTGTCATTGTGTTCAAATAAACTCAAACACCCTAATGTTACGGCCTACTGATTCCTCGGTTTGATTAAAACGCACAATAATGGCAAAGGTTGCTGAAAAACATTCAATATTTAGTTGAGTGAAGCATGCATTCCTGTGCGCCTTTGGTACAATATTTTGGTACCAAAGGTATCGTGCCGAGTACGTTAATGTGGGAAAACATGAAGAATAAGTTGGGTTTAAGCCAGACTTTGTGACTTTTCCCAAGCTGAGTGCATCCGGCACCCAGGTCATTCACACTAGCTCGATGACGTAAAACAGCATTCAAATGTCGGACGGTCTCACTTGTGGTCGTCTCTGTACCACTCAAAGGACGCCGGTGGGACCGCCATGGCTTCGCAACGTAAGATGGCAGTCTTACCCGGGTGGGCCGGCATGTTCTTCATGTCTGTAATCATGGGGGGATCTGACCAAGAAAACAAGGGAGGGAGGGATAGTGAACCGAAAGAGGTACTTCAGTTAATGGAATAACTGAACTCGCTAGAAAGTCAAATTAGGTCAGCGGAGGGTTGCCCTTCAAGTTGAACCACTCGCCTGTACCGATTTAAGATGTATGAGGTCATACATTCATTTCTATTCGGCATATTTACATACAGTATATCGTTAATACTGGACGAAGAAATAACTCGGTAGTAACACAGGAGGTTGTGTGTGACTTGAATTATCGTTGCTGGGTCTCGAGCACTTACAGTTGACTGTGACCTTCACTTTCCGTTGATCAGGCGGAGCCACTCCGTTGTTGGTGATGCATTCATAGTCCTCAGCCTGCTGCCTCTTGATCTCCGTGATGTCTAGGAACTCGCCCTCACTCACCAGCCCATCTGAAGGGGTAGGAAAAAGGTCAAAGGTCACTGAATGTCAAAAGAAAGGACAATGATTTCATGTCTGCCATGTGAGATACCCGTGCCGGTGGTCTGCAAATGACACCGACGCACACACATGGCAAAAATTGTCAGATCACTTGAATTTATTCACTGAATCTTCAGGGATAAGTGCAAATGAACAACTGATTTACAATCCAGACACTTATTTCTGCAAAGATCTCTTTGCCTTCTAGTCATTTAGGCTTTGGAAACAGTGATGGGCTTTAAAAGAAACCAAACTTTTCAAGAAAACACCCCTTCCTGACCCGGCTGATTAACACTCGCAAGCTCCAGCGGACATATTAACACAGCACATATTAGACAGCATGAAAGTGAATGTTTAATCACATGCAAAAGAATGGATAATTGGAACAGCTATATCAGTGTTTAGGGGATTCGAGCATTTCTCTGATCTCTGCTCCCCTCTCACATTTGATCTTTGTCTCCTCCCCCACACCAGCCAGATGAACATCCAGTGGCTTAATGTTTTTTTTCCACATTAAACTTTTTAAAAAGTAGACATAGGTGGCTATCAGCTGTAGGTAAAGGCTAGTTGAAACCTGCATGTTCCGAAGTCAGCGGGTTAATGTGTAATTAACAGGCTAATTAATCATCAGTCATGAATCAAAGCTAACTGCGTGAACAGAATTCATGCACATTATTTCATTTCTTGAAAAAATCTGATTCATTATCACCATTACTTTATTGTTTTGTGTTTGTGTTTAGTGTCTTGAATCAATGCAAAAAGATCAGCCATTGTTCTTTTCGTGTCTCACAGGCCGTCCCCACACCCAAAACGATCTCGCTCTAGTTTTTCCTCCCATCTAACCTGATGGACCAGATATGTTTCATGATCATCTCCGCAATAAAATGGCTAATCCATTTATTCCAATACTGCTGCATGTTCTACCTTCTCATTGAGCCAATCGCACATGTCCTGTGCATGTGAGCAGGAAAAATGGCTTATTTAATGTTTAATGTTTAAAGGAGAATAAATGTGAAAGTGGAGTTAATGGGGGAAATATTAATACATTCAAAATAAATATATTCAATGACAAATTTGAGCGCGGCATCCGGACCTGGATTGTTAATGCAGCCTAAATGTGTCTCGCAGGCATCTAAAGGCTTCTCGCACTTTTAAGCTTCTGGTTTTGCCGTTCCTCCATTGTTAAGCCCTGTTAAGCCTGCAGAAGTTCACTTTCTAAGGTGGTTTTTGAACTCACCTCATTGGGATTTCGATCATGACCCACCGCTAGTCAGTTTAAGACAGTCCATCTGTTCCTTTGCAAACTTTGTTTTGTGCTACTCGACATGTGCTTTGGGGTTGTTTTCCAACTCTTGGCAACGGATTTACGAGACGGTTCAATAAAATTGTGATTTCTCTGCTTCTTTGATACGCCCTAAAGCTCCAATACTGGGGGCGGCTGCCATCGTCCCCCGCAGACGATTGAATTTTTAGTTGGACGTTTGTGATAATGGCCTTGAACTTGTGCTTCAGTTTTGATTTCTCAGCTTTCGCCATCTCTGTTTTTGCGCTATGCAACTGTTTTAATTTTGCACTCAAGGTCCAGCTTCACCATCAACCTCAACTGTCAGTCAGTAAGTCGTCCCCGCTTATCTCACTGTGTCTGTCCAATCAAAAGCCAGTTTTCAAGTTGCCAACCCCTCTCGTTATGTTTAAGTAATTCAGCTTTAGTTCTGTCTATGGTACAGGTCTGGTCAGATCTTCTGTGGGGATTTTCTCCTGGTCTTGGTTTGATAGGACATTCTTATTTTTACTCACTTTAAGTTGTTAAATGTGCTTTTGGCTCAACGTTAATCCACACATTTCTACTTGTTTTCTGAACCAACACTACACAGGTCATTTTGAGCAATTCCTGTTTACAAGTATCCCTGAAGTGCTCTCTAATGGTGTGGTGCAGGAATGGTGTGATCATCTTCAGAGAGAGGGTTTCAGGTTTGAACCCATCATTCTCCCAAAGACTGTCATTACCCTCCTGAGACTGGAGCTTGTCCGTGCAATGCTTTTTTTTCTCCCTTTTCCATCACTCCACAGCCTCCTCCAATAAATAGATGGAGTTTTCCATCGATACAATGCAGTCATATCCATCAACTCTGCCAACAATAACACTCGTGAGAACATTTTACATGCAGAGTGAGTAAGTCCAAACTGTCAGGCTTCATTGACACCGCCACCCACAGAGCGCCGACCACAGAGTGCCACCCTGCCACCCCCTCGACCCCTGTCCACCCTCTCCAAGTTCTCTAGCTGCAGATATACTATACTCTGCAAACACTCATTTTTTTTGTCCTTCACTATCACTCCCTAAATCCCATGCGTACAAACTGAACTGTTAAGCAAGTGTGTTACTGCAACTGTTTTTTTTCAATCTGTTTTATCACTATTGACAAAATCCGTCTCTCTCTCTCTCTCTCTCTCTCTCTCTCTATATATATATATATATATATATATATATATATATATAGATAGATAGATAGATAGATAGATAGATAGATAGACAGACAGACAGACAGACAGATAGACAGATAGATAGATAGATAGATAGATAGATAGATAGATAGATAGATAGATAGATAGATAGATAGATAGATAGATAGATAGATAGATAGATAGATAGATATGTATGTATATTGCGCTGCCCCCTCACAGCAAGAGGATCCCTGGCTTGATTCTGGTATGTTCTCCCCCGAGTTCTTCTCCCACAGTCCAAAAAATGCAGAAAAGTCACTGGAGACCATAATATGCCCAGACGTGGGAATGAGAGAGTGAATGGTTGTACGTCTCGACTGACGACCGTCCCAGGGTGAGCGATGCCTCTCACCTGATGACTGCTTCAATAGGCTGTGGCCTCCGTTCAACTCCAAGTGCAGGATAAGCAGTGCAGATAATGAATGAAGGAATAACAATCATGTAAAATGAGTTATGCTTTCTGTGTCAGTTTGTTTTCAGGAAGGTATTTTAACTGAATGAACGCAGTGTAGAGCTAGACACAAGACCAGCTAACTGGAAGTTTGACATGAAATTACAAGGGGGTAAAATGGATTATTTCCTTTTGCAATACCAAATCAACATCTTCAAATTCAATGCTTTGACAACACAAAGAGCGCTGGGCTGTTTCCATAAACAGCTCAATTCGAAATTTTTCATCTTCATCGTTGTTTTTCAGGCAAAATAAATATGATTTGATGCAATTACTTGTTGGGCTCCAGAGGAAATCGGGAGGTTATTCCCGAGTGGTCGACACGCCGGAGGGAGGGGGGTTGACGACCACACGATATAGCGAGAAGAATATCGTCTGTTATTTGAAGCTGACAAACTCCCGGGTGTCGGCGAAACCAAATTAGACAGCCTCGCAGCTTTGCCGCCTTTCTGCGGGTGACAAACGGTCCTGGAGGCTCTTCGGAGAGGAGAGCCGGCACGACCTGCTATAAGTTATTGCTGCTTCGCGTAAGAGAATGGATGTTGAGGGTGTTACTGGATCATCGGAGGGAGAAAAATAGACCAGAGAGAAGAAGGAGAGTGCCTCCCGCCACCGCTCCACCCCCCACCCTTCCAGTAAGTTTTAGCTGCCAGCCGTCTGAAAGCCTAAAAAAAAACCATTAGGCCTCTTTTCTCCTCCTTGCCCCATTAAAGAAGTCAGACGGTGGAACAAGACATTATATATAATCTCACCACTGACAAGGAAATCCAGCTCTTAATTTGATGCTCTCACAACCACTGTCAATCAATGGACCCTTTGCTGCTCCCGACAAAAAAAAAAAAAAGAACAAACACAAATACCTCCCGAGCGTGTCTGTGAGCAACATCGACACAACTACACACACACTAACATACACACAAAAAAAGACGCTAAACGCCACGATTATTCCTGTCAGAGATTAGCACGGCGGTTCTAATTGAAGATTATACTGGAGGATTATTAGAGTGGCTACTGAGCTGGAGACGATTATTTGCAGCTGCTGCGACAGAGACTGAGCAACCAGTGATCTGACCGTAGTGATGGCTACCGGTGCAGGCAGGCACTGCGTGCGGCGCGTGTGTGTGATGCTATGCACTCATTCCATTAGTTTAATAAATATGGCTCCGCAGTGACATCTCTGTCACGCATTCAGAGCACCCAACTTTACCTGGAGCGGACTGGCGGGGGAGGACGGGGGCGGCATTGAGGGGGGAGAAAATGGAATCTGACATCCCTTGCTGGAGGAATTACAGGCAAGTTTAGACATCACTTACTTGGAAAGACACGGAACAATGCAAATAATTGAAACGATCAATGATATTTTTCGTCCATATACACATACTATATAAATATTTGTTAACGTTTTTGAAAGCATCACTGTCTAGAAACATTTCAACTTTGCTACAAATTTAGGAAAAGTCTTGTTTGCAAATAAAAGTGAGACACAAAAATTTGAATGAATTAAAATAGCGTTAGTGGGTGAATAAGAGGAAGGGTTTCTGATTTTTCCCCGTCTTTAGGTGCATAAAGCGGCACCGCGACGCCCAATTCTTTTCCTGTTTTTTTGGTACTTTTTCCGAAAATAAATTTTCAAGCCTGGGTTTTGGGAAAGCGGGAGAGTGACTGACTAAACGCCATAATTGTTAATTCAAGGCAGGAATAACAAAGGAAAACATAGAAGAACAAGAATGCAGCCTGACGTAAACAGTGTCTAATATCACCGTTTCCTTATCTGGGCTCAGAGCATCTGAGATGAGCGATCAGAGGGAATAAGGAGAGTGGAGGGATTCAATGATATTTTGGGTAATTCTCAGAAGGAATAGATGCTGGTTGTTATCAGCAACAAGTGGAAAGCTCTGGTCTGCCGCAGCAGAGCTGGGTAGATACAGCATATCTTACTCCTCTGTGATGGTACAATTAGTGCTTTGGTGCAGCATCTGTTGTCTTCAAGATGACGTCTCCTCAAGAGATCCATGTACATATTTCAGGAGCCCTGGGGAAGCCCGTGTGCTGCACGTATTAAAAAAGTATGGCTGGGGAGGGAACGGGAGCTGGAACACCTGGAACGCTTCAGCGCGAGACGCCTTCAGTGCCTGACCTCTTTCGAATGTCGGTGAGAGAAATAAGGCCGTAAACAATTAATTGATGAGCCACAGCAGCAAACATGTACACTGTAAATCTGACAAGGGAATTTCCCTCATAAAATGCAGTTAACTTACACACATATAGGGTAGTTATCACACAGAAATTGCGCCTTCCCGGTACAATTACGTGAATTTTACATTTCAGTGAGTTCGCAGATTATTGGGTTTTGCAATTTTACCACAGATGCCGAGTTTGCTTACGGCAATAAAACTGAAAAAAAGGGAAGAATCCATCGATTGTCAACTGCATTTATCAAGCACTGGGACTGGAGAGGGGCGGGGCACATCCCAGAATGGCTACCAATCACATGGCCTATAATCAACAAAACAACCGTTTACACCTCTAGGCTACTTTAGACAGAGAACCTGGAAAACAACTCTCAAAGACACAGGAGAACATGCAAAGTCAACACAGTATGGCCTCCTGGTAGGAATCAAACCAGGAAACTTCTTGCTGCGAGGTGCTGGCTCTTTCCATCGATCCGTACCCAGACACAGACAGTAACATCGTACAGCACTTTTATTTCCTTACAAAAAATAAGGAGAGGCAGAAAAGAGTCTTTCCTAGACTGGTTCCTGATACTTTTTCGAGTGCAATTAAGTTGTTAGATTTCAAGGCACTTTGCACTGATAAAAATAATCTAGGGGTTTCTTTTTTCCCCTCTTTTTTCATATTTTAGGTTTGTACAAGTTAGAGCAATCGAGTGCTGGAAAGGCAGATATGAGGGAGAAATGAACAGAGGCATAAAGAAGGGCAAGGTTAACAATGTTGAGTGTCTGATGTGGCTCCCTCCAATCCTCAGCAATTGTATTTGATGTAATCTGACAGTGCAAAGGAGGCCTTTCACTCCGACCCTTTTCTTCCCCCCTCTCTGTGTCCCTCGAGATTTTTGGATCCTGGACCCCTCTCCACTTTGGTGAGAGATCACATTGGACTGGAACCAGCCCCTGGCACTCCCTAGACAGACTGTAAATACGGCTCCATCAACCACTCGTGACATTTGAAGGAGTCCTATTCGTGACCACGAGGGATGGTTGGATTGGACATGAGAGGAGAGGAGGGGAAGCGAACGAGGTGGCAGTGGTTCGGTTCATCGGGGGATTTGTCCTGCCCTACAGTGAAATGTGCTCTATTTCCCTGGCAGCGCTTTGAGCCAGGCGAGACATCAGGACACTTGATTTCTGCTTCTCCTTCTCCATATCTGACAAAAAAAAAAACAACCCAAAACGATAAGGCAGATTAAATGGCTGGATCCAGAGAAGGATGTCAACAGTCAGTCAGTCGAACATGTTTTGATTTTTGAGCCGACTGTGGACGCGATCAAGAAGTGTGTCCTGATGGTACCAACAGCCAATGAAACACATTAGGTAAACGGTCTCCACTTATATGTAGTGCTTGTGGTTTTAAAGTGCTTAACGCTGGATGGCATTCACCCATTCACCCTCTACGACAGCAGCCATACGAGGTGCTAACCAGGCCATTGAGAGCGACTAAGGGGTTCAGTGTCTTGCCCAAAAACACTTCAGCATTCAGACAGGAGGTGTTGAACCGTTGACCTTCGATTGACGGGACACCTGCTCAATCAACTGCGCCGCAGACGCACCTTTGTTTGGGACATACGAGATGATGCAAACAACAGGAAATAGTGGGGATATCAAAACAGCAATGGAGGAAGAGGGCTGACGAAGCAAACGTGCACTTCAGTTATGGGAGAAAGATTGATAGATCCGCATAGGGGGCATGATCGCCTGTGTAACTTTACTTCGAGCCCACGCCACGACCGGGCATATTTGTCGATCTCGCCGATGCGGTCGCACTCGCGATAGTTTGATGCGTTCAGTTGGCTTCACTTGACTGGACAAAAACATGTAGTCTGTGCTCCTTCATCAGGCGCCGTCGTTAAATGGCCGATCCCCTCCTGTCGACATGACTCAAATCTGCTGAAAGTAGTCGATTGGTGTGAGCTTCAAGTCTCTTTTTTCAGAATCGGTAATGGCTGTGAGTCTTAACAGCTTTAGTGTAATATAAGAGTAGATTTAGGATTCTGCTGACCGGTCTTTAAAGCTCTGACTACAAAGATTGAGCGCAGAGATTCTGGAAAAAAAAAAAGACAAAGAAAATGCAGCTTGAGCAGCCTCGGCATGCAGTATCTCCCTTTCAACAGACATGCCAGATATAAAACGTGCAGAGCTTTAAGAGTCAACAACGAGAGCGTACAATTGATTCTAAATCACATTTAAGTCGAGTGGAAAGAGGTTAAATCAGGTGTTATGCCGTCACTTTTCTTAGATATTGTCCAAAGCCTGGCAGCTGAGTTCGGTACACTCTGGGAATCAATATGGTTTGCTTGCATTAAATAAGCGGTTTCTCTTCCCTCAGAGAGAAGTTTGCTCCCGTTCACTTTCATGAGCTTATTGATGTTATTTTTTTTCCCACCAACAGTCATCTCGAGTTTCCCCTTCACTGTCGCTATTATCATTGTTTTATTTGACTACATTTCTGGCTGTAATTATGCGGCTTAATTAATTACAGTTTGACTGCGGACTGTCGGTTGGTTTAATGTTTGGTGCAATGGACCAAACAAATATCTCGGTACGGGACAATAAAGTTGATCTTTAAAAGAAGCTAATAGCAGCCTGCTATGTTTAGGTCTGTGTTATTAATCCATTCGCACGGTCTGAAATTGCCTTCACGGACATGACCATTTTTTTTTAAACTGGGAAGTGGATGATTGTATCTCGGCTGGCCATCATGGTGGCCACAACAAACTACACAGCAGAAATTAAAAAGAGGGCTAAGAGGCAGAAGGGCAAAGGGGGTTTCAAATCGTATTATTCTCCTACGGGGAAAAAAAAAAAATGTTACAATTGTTTCTGTTTTTGTATCTTACCCACTTTAGAGTCAGGATCAGCTGCAGTGATGCAACATTGTTTTTACAAAGATTGCTGTTATTTGCTTTTGTCGCAGTGGGTGCAAACTCCACAAAATATGAGAACCAGACAAAATGTAACGAATGAGGACTCAGGGCTGTCGAGGGCTATTGCACTGCAGAAGTATTGGATCAGGGCGCCAAATTAAACGAGTTGGATCCGAAGCAAGAACCTTGATCAGAATTTCATATAAGTATAATCAATTAAGATAATTCATTATCCATATTTGTAAGATGGATCACAATTTGCCACTGGTATGGTGGCTGTTTCCTGCTTTATCCTCTTGGAGGTTTGGACGCAGATGATCCCACTCCCTGCTTCACTTCTTGCTGGTGAAAAACACTCACAACGACATAGTCTCCGTTTTCTCTGAATAAATGTAATTTATTGGTCTGCACAGTCATCTCCAAAGAGCACTGCGTATTTGGTTTTCATGTACCTACATAACCATGTGTGTTTCAATGGAAACCTTTTGTGTGATTTAGACAGGGCTTTTTTCCATTTAAGGTTTCCATTTAATACCTGAATGATTTAATTGGCTCACATGGTCATACATGAAACCTAATGAAAAAACTCATCTATTTAAATGAACTGCCTGGGAAAGCAGCCACAGAGGGAGATTATTACCTGAAGCTCCTTGGAGTTTATTGTTCAAGTCATTATTCCAAAATGCCCGAAAGTCATGATACAACAAGTTTGAGAGGCAGAAGCTTGTCGGTCACTGTTCCTGATATTTTCTGCATTTCCTCAGGCATTCAGACTTCCTCCCAGCATGTTCAGCTCAGATGAATATATCTTAAGATGCAGCCGCTGTAGTTTTTTTAAAATCAAAAACAAGTTTTCGCATCTCATCGCATGCTCTTAAGTCCACTTGATCTCCTGCAACTTCCAAATGAGGACATTATATATGAGCGAAAAAAGCTATCTCTCATAGTTTTCAAGACTGTGTAACTGTTACACAGTTATAACATCTCCATATGAGGGCAGGTTTTTGTGCACAAGCTTAATTCATGTTCAAACCCCTTTTTTTTTTTTTTTTTAAACACTTATATGTCCGGCTGATTCAAAATATCTGCAAGAAATTAAAAATGCGTGACTAACAAAATCTTGGGTCTCAAGAGGTTAAAGTTACTTTGCAAAATTAAAAGCCTAAACAAGAAATCAAGGTTACAAATGACATTACAGAAGGTTATTCAAGAAACATTTTTTCCAGGGTAAGAAAGGTCTGCATTAATTAATCAGACAACTTCACCTCTTGACATTTTCCCCAGACAGTGTGAGGAGAAGGAGGAGGAGGAGGAGTGAGAGGGACAAAAAGTTTTCGATTCCCCGTGTTATGATTGGTCCGAATGTTATTTTGGTTTTTTGGCAGGATACACACTTCAGCCTCTTAGTGTGATTGCTGTGCGGTCAAAATGCAATTCCGTTATGCAAAATGCGCTCAGTCTGGCAGGTCTGTACTCGACTGCTACGACTGACACTTCCAGACAGTTCAATCTGAGAGTGGACCGAAAAAGGAAGCGCCGCGCTTCATCAAAGTCCCCGACGAGTCAAAAATGAAAACGAGACAGTTTTTTCAGGGGGGCTTTTTCCACATTTGAGCTACCAAAAGCGAGCTTGATGTAAATCTAATTTGCGTCGACAAAATGGATAACAAGACCAGAGTCTGTCAGAGACAAGTCAAAATGTAATGCCGTCATGTGAAAACTTGGGGTGGCAAGAGGTTAGAATTTCTGTGTCAGCCGCATTTTTCAGTGTTTTACTGTCCTGCTGTGCTTTGGCTCGTCCCTCCATTGACTCAGTTTATCTCAGGCTACCTTGCCGAGGCAGCAGGCTGACTAGGTAAATCTCTGTATCTCCGCCCCTGGCCAGGCACTCCATCTCTTACCGGGAGATCCTAGGGTGTTCCCTGGACAGGTGAGGTTGTGTGTGTTCTGCGTTTGACGGCAGGGGACTCCTGCAGGGACCTGAACATGTCCCATTTGGATTACACTTCCCAGACTTCTCCATGAATGCAGGAGAAATTGCTCTGGAGGTGGACGTTGGAGACCTTGGAGATCTAATTCTCTTCCAAATGTTCTCTCACACTAGATAGTTGGATCCTCTCACCTGATCTGGCTAGGTGGTGAGTGTCTGAGGCAGCTGTAGATCTGTTGACGGCACTGGGATCCCAGTGGATCGCAGATCTTTAACCAGAAGTTTTCTGGTACCATTTACATTTATGAGCAACTATGTGTTCAAACATTGGGTTTGTAAAGATAATTACATGTTTTGCACTTAAGTCTGGCAAAAAAACACAACACTGGTTTTGGTTCCAATTGCCCGCTCCATGTTTCTAAATTGGTAATGATAATAATAATCATAATATAGTCTTAAACATGCAGTAGGTTCATTGGAGAGCCTAAATTGCCCCATTGACTTTGTAAATGAGAGATTGAATGGTATGTCTTCATATGTGGCCCTGTGATCGGCCGGTGATCGGTCAATGGGGTGTTCCCCACCTCTGTCCAAATGAGAGCTGGGATAGGCTCCAGCCCACCTGCGACCCTGTGTGCAGGATAAACATTTATAGATTATGGATAAATGAATCATAATCATGTTGATAATGATAAATCATAATAAATAGTATTCATAAACCTGCGATCGCCAAACAAAAAGGTAAAAAGGATCATGATAAAAAGAGATTCCAGCAGTTGTAACGGAGATTACGGAGGGTAAGCGCAGGTCACTTTTGACTGTTGTTGACTTAAACTGAGGAGGAGAGTCAGCATTTATATCAGGAGGGAGAAAGTTCCAGAGCTGGGAAGCAGAGAGACTGAGAGCTACACGCTGGCGGCAAGGCGGGCAGGGGGAACAGCAAGTTGAGTCACAGATGAAGAACTGAGGGAGTGGAGGGGAGTGACAATTTGAAGCGGGTATGATAGGCATGGAGGAGCCGGGCTGTGGATGCATTTATGGAGGTGAGGAGCAATGCTCTGAAGTTAATCCTCAATCCTATGGGCAACCAGTGGAGCTGCTGAAGGACAGGGGTGACGTGTTCTCTGAGGGGGTCTGAGTTTAGATCCCAGCCGCAGAATTCTGGATGAGCTGGAGTTTTGCAGAGGGATTTTTTGGGGAGATCAGAAAGAATGGAGTTGCAGTAATCTATCCTGGAGGCGACAAAGCTATGGATAGGAATGCGGCGTGAGGAAGAGGTGGAGTCTATTGATATTGCTTGGGTAGAAATAGGCGGCATGGGTGACATTAATATGCCACTGGACAGATAGTGAGCTATCTAGCATGCAACCCAGTCTCTTAAATGGAGAGAAGGATGGACGTGATGTCAGAGTCGATGGAGAAACTCTGAGGATGGCTGTGGCTGTGCTGACGAGAAGAACTTCAGTTTTACCGCTGTTAAGTTCGAGACAGTCGGAGGAGAACCATGATTCCATCTGCTATGTGGGCATTTAAGTCTCCAAGCAGAGTCGCAGCGTCTCTGTCAGGCTGTTTAGAGACCACCCCCCTCTACATAATCATGAGGAAGAGGCCCTCTCCTTAAGTGAGGACATTTCCATTTTCTGCCCTCTGGTGGGGACCTGTGAATATCCCCACAGTGGTCCAGCATCTTTAACCTGGGCAACTCCAGAATAAAAGAAAAAGAGTCCAGGCCCTCTCAAGGAGTTTGGTTCCCCTACCGATACTGTGTGTGGAGGAAAGTACGATTAACCCAATATGTCTCCTTCCAGCTTCAGAGACCAGAGGTTCCTTCACTGAAAGACAGGTAAAATCTACATGCAAACAATCCTGATGCCCCACCAGAAGGCGTCTCCTCCTCTCCTGCTGCCCCGGATGCGCTGCACCTGACCGTAATGCTCCCTGCGGGTTGTAAACCGATTCAGTGGTTTCTCGTCCTTTTCTGACCTGTGCTCCACCAGCCCCCTGCTCCCAGCTACTCGGTGAACTCTCCTCCCAGTCCCATTACCCCTGCTCTGGGTCGGATGTTACCAGGACCTGTAATAAAGCTTATCATGGCTCCTCTTAATCATTCTTAGTTGGAACCTCAGCCTTGGGAGACCCCGACCCCGGGGCTGGTGGTCTCGACAATACAGCTCCCATGTTCAGGGGGAATTTTGAGCAAAAGATATTATCACCGCAATAACCATAGTCCCTCGCCTTCATTTCACACGCCGGCCATCAATAATCAGACAGATCTTCATAATGTCACCAATTTAGTGAAGACATTAGCCACAGTCTATCAAGCGGATAAAAACAGACTTTTCGACTGTATTTATGGCCAATAATGACAATGATATTGGTATCATTCAAAATACGCTTGAATAACCGTTCATTCCAATGAAGTACTGACTGTCTCTCAGATTAAACCGAAAATGATATCCATTCACCTTCTTCTATAAAAGAGGCTTTGTGGGTCCTGTTCTCCCTTCAAAATAGACACATGTTTGTGACATCAGACAGCATTACGATCAGGAACTGGATAAAGGATCCCTTTGTTTTGGAAACTGCCTGATATTTATGTCATATTAAGACTTGATTTCACAAAGGAGTATAACTATGATCATGTAAAATGACTAGTTTACAACATGATATTATGAGAAGAAATCAAAATTGTGACATTTTATCCTGTGATACTGTGAATTCTCCTGAACTGAGACAGTTTGTTTTAGTTTCTGTGGCCCTTGCACTAATAATTATGAATATTCATTAACGAACTCTGACAAAGATGTTTATTGTGTGACATTTATGCCCGAGAATATTCCGCTGACGAATTTGAACGTTCATCCATGCAGCTTTGTAAACACTCACAGTAATCTCAAAATTCCAAGACTTATTTCATAAGATGAACACCCTTTGAGTCCCAAAAAAATAATAATTTTCAAAATTGTGATCACAGAGACACCAGATTGCTCTAAGCCAACATCCCTGGGGCCGACTAATGATTCATGCCTGTTCAGACAAAAAAAATACTCCTTATTTTACACGTTAAAAAGAATTTCAAAATTGATATGGAAAAGAAAGATGGTTTCTTGTCACAGAATATGAAAACTGATTTGGTCTCTAATTTTTTTTTTTTGGATGAAAAAATCTTTTTGAACTCACCAGGCATTCGCTTTCAGTTGAAAATTTGATCGCAACCTCTAAATGCGTGTCGGCTAATGAGCACTGATATACTGCATAATTGCAATTCATGAAGGTTGTTATATGTGTGCAGTAACTTTAAAAAATATTTTACTCCATAACCGCTTGGCTCTTGGCGACCTTTGCGTGGGATTAAAGACGGCTCATTTAACCCGCAACTCCAAAGCGTACAAATAATGCCCGCAATGAGATCAAACTGATCATATATCAAATGTACACACGCTCTACGGCTGACATCCCTGTGGGGTCAGACCTGTAAACATCAGTGCAGAGCAGCATGACTATCTGTATCTGAGCAGGGACATGCACACACATACATACACATATCGTCTCTGCAGTTTCTCAATGCAGTCACTGAGTAATGGGGACAGATGGCTGGCAGCTTCTTGCTGTTTCTTTTGGCTCTTCCAGACCCCCTTTTTTTTCCGCCAACGCCCCTGGTCTCCCGCAACTGATGGCTTGGTTGCAGGGACTCCCGTGGAATAGCGATTCGGCCCCTATCTACCCCTACCTTTCTCTGCAAGCTGAAGGGTTTTGGGAGCAGGAGAGCTGGGCGAGATGGTGAGGAATTTTGAAGTTTGGAGAGGGGAGGATTACTGCTGACAGAGGAGAAATGCTGTAGGCTCGCGAGTTGACCAAGTTTGCAGAGCAAAGTATACTTTGTATGTGTGTGTGTGTGTGTGTGTGTGTGTGTGTGTGTGTGTATATATATGTGTTTTCGTGCAGGACCGCAGGTGCACATGCCGGATGCTCTCTGGATCCCTTTCATCCTCTCTCTATTTTTTTGACTGTCTTCGGTTGTGTGATCACGACCCAGATTTTCCGGGCCAAGTTACTGAGCTTTGTGGGTTCACAAATAAACTTCGCAGGGGAAGGACATTTCATGAGAGGCACGCTGGTGCAGGCAGGGGGAGGGGGGAGGGGGAACTGGTCTCCAGGCAAGACTAAAGCTGTCTGCAAGTGCAGCAGGACACTAGCTTACATTTGTTCACACTGACTTATTGCTTGTTGTGATCCTGCATTTGATCTGTGCTGCTGCTGTGCAGCTCTGTTTCAGCCCAGGCACAAAAAAAGCAAAGAAAAAAAAAAAGCTCTGTTACTCCCGAGTGTTCCTGCCAACCTGAGCGGGGACACAATAACTCTTTTTTTAGAATCGCTACATTTTACGGGATCAAACGTGTCGAATATTGGCAGTCAAACGGGTCACTTTATAAGGGTTGTCGTGCTCAAAGTAATGTATTTGAAATACTAAATTTGAATAAATTATGATAAAATAACAAAAAACAAACATTATATGGAAAATATGGCAGCAGACAGATATGAAAGATATATATCAGTGATGAAGAGTTCTGAACCATCATCGGACTATTCTAGCAAATATACAGAAACACTTTAAAAAACAGATAATGTCATCGGCAATCATCAGCAAACACGCTCTTCTTCTTCAAGAAGTGATGGAAGCAGACTGAGAGCCACCTCATCCATATTCCCATTAACAAACTGCACATTTTGGCAGTCAATGGGGAAAAAAGTATATTTAGGCCATGTGACCACCATAATAGTTGGTACATCGTATCCATATTGTTATAAAATAAACTATGTTTAACACATATACTGGTATTTTATTTGGAAACTAGAAGTGTACTGAAGTTGTGTCTTGACAGTCAGTAGTGCAAACATATTGAAAAAACATGGGCTTTCTCGTAGGAGGCTGTGAAGGGGTTATTTGTCAGACTTTGGCCATTAGCAGTGACAGATCGGAACATGGGACGATTGTGCTTCTGATCAAATCTAATCGATTTGACTTCACGTATCATGCAGTGCATCCGGACCACCCTGAACTAATTCAGATTCAGCCCGCCGCTGGGAAGCTAAAAATAGCAGATTTAAAGCCAAATGCGGCTGTAAGCATCAGTTGGCACTGTGATGCTGGTTGACAGGGTGGATGAAGACAGATGCTGATCATTACGGGTGGCACTGTGGGGATAATTACGCATAATGGGCGGTTATTTGGGACAAAACATTGGGACATTGGGAAAAAATACGGGAGTATGAATTTAAGATGGGGACAAACTAAGCAGCTGGCTTTAAGGATGATGACACAGGAAAGGGGGATAAAGATGTGACATGAGTTGAATTCTAATAAGCCTTTAGGCTGGTAGGGGGGAAGAAAGCGGCAGACTATCAGAGGAAGAATGGAACGGGGATTGACGTTGAAAAGATGAAGAGATAAAGGTAAAGCTGTGAACAAGAGATCTCAGGATCCAAAGACAAGCAAACAAGAAGAGGTAGCTTACATTTCTGGTCTTTCCAGGTGACGGTGGGCTCCGGCCGGCCCACTGCCAGACAATAGAGGTTTACATTCTCCCCCTCGTTCACTGACACGTCCGTAGATATGTTGACGATTCTGGCTGGCACTGAGAAACAAATATGGTCCAATCACAATCTATGAAATGAATCAAATTCATTTTCTTCTTTTTATTCCCTTTTCAAATCAAATTAATGATAAAATAGCTCATTACAAAGCCTTAAGTATGATGCAAATCCTTTACACCTTACAAAGACAGGCAATCAGGTGATTAATGGTCTGTGCCTGAGTGCTTACTGAACTGTACAACAGCATGCCTGACCGTCAAGTAAGACGCAGGGAAATTTCAAACCACTTCAAGTGCATGTCACAATCTCTTTCCTCAGACTGTAGCATAATTTGACCTTTAAAGAAAAGAATGACATTGCAGAAGTGGTTGTCGGAGACACTTTTGAGAGAGTGTCCACCCACAAATATTGTTATGCTCCAAACTCACAAAGTGTTGGAGGACCGTGCATGTAGTTAAATTGATAACAAGATGGCCCTTGAATTTAAATTGCCCATTATCATTGTTTTTAATGAGCTTGGCCATGAGATTGCGCTTTTGTGGGATATCTACTAAGGATCCTATTTTTCTATGTCTTGCAGACGTTGACTACTTGCAGCGATAAAGGAAAGATTGGAGTGGTGGCGAAGCGACTATTGATGCACTGACTTCAGGGTGTAATTATTTTGTGTTATATCAAGCTAAGGCTAAAATTGCAGGCGACTCGGAATGAGGTATATACGGTCATCTGTGCCAGTCTTTGGACCCTGCGGATAGGGATGTTTGTTTGGCCGCGGTTTGATTCGAAAAACTCTTTAATTGACTCCGCCACCTGTGAGCTGATGCCCTCATTCCCTCACGGTGAGTGCTGTAGAACGTGATCACAGGCTCCGAGGGGTCCGGGGCCCTGCAATTAAGACATCAACTCCTCCAACAGAAGTAAAAAAACAGCTTGCCGGGGCTGAATTCTCACAGTATATTTGCTATATCTCCATCTAGAGTGTTAACACCTTTCCAGTTGACCGGAGCCATCGTTAATCTCTACATCAGGTGAATGCTAAAGTTTCTTGAGATGGATTTGTTTCAATCTAATTTAAAAAAGCGGCCCTTGAGATAAATATGATGTGATAAAACCTCCATTAAACGAGGAGTAAAAAATCTGTCTGCTCGATTTTTTTTTTACTTTCCTTACAAATTTTTCATAATATTTGAGAGCTTGGCATTTTTGGGCCACACAATGTGTCTTTATTGGTGGCCCCCAAATTCACATGTACTTTTGGCTATGAGCTCACGTAAAACCATTCAAAGACTGTAGACATTATGTGTAAGCCAATACATTTATTTACTTCTTTTTATCTTTCTCAGAAACATCGCTGTGGCACAGAAGTGGAATCATCCATTCCACCACTGTGCACTTTTTCTAGCGCTAGTGTTAAGACTGTCAAACATTCCCATCCTAAAATAGCGGTACAAAAAAATAGGTTCATGTAATTCAGTCCCCTGGGATATCAGACAATTGAGCTTCATCTCTAGCCTAAACCTCTTAATGCTACGCTCAACAACTGGGTCTGACTCACTTTGAACCATATCTTATTAAAAAAATGTGCTGAGCTCAAGCTACAATTTATAGCAAATTACTTGATTACTCCATCTTAACAAAAAAAGAATTAGAATTGCATTGAAAAAAAAGTGAAATATGCCAAATCGTTTTCGGTATTTGACGTAAATTTGAACTTTCAAAATCCCTTCCAGCTGGTTTGTACTGTGTTTTGGACCATCCGCTGACCTTGGACAATGAGGTAGACGTGGTACAGGCGGGGCTTGTTGTTAGCCTGGAAGGTGCACGTGTAGATCCCCTCGTCGGACACCTGGACCTTGTCGATGTGGATGGAGAAGTCCGTGTTGTTCATGTTGACCACGGTCACACGCCGGTCCAGTGACCATTTGTCCGTCCCCGTGAACAGGATGTTAGAGCGGTTCAGCCAGGCCTTGTGGGTCACCTCCTCATTGATCTGACATCTGTCAGGTAAACAGGAAGGGACATTCTGTTCATATTTCAACCGTATGCTTAGGAGAGCTGTCTGTTATTTCCAATTTTATATCATTGTTAGGATAAAGCTTGTTGGGTCATTCAATTTATTTGTTTTTTTCGCATTTGTGTTATTTTCTTTTGCGTTTTTTTTTTCCAGTCAATACTTTTTTTCTTGATTTTGCCAAACTATAATCGGAGGTCCACTACCTATTTATTTATTAAACCTACCTATTTATTTTCTAAACTAAAACTGTTTAACAGCTGATAACATTGAAATCTTGGAAAAAAGGAAACAATTTTAAATATCTGGTAAATATATCTGTGACGGATGAAGTAGCTGGTAAGTAACGCCTCTACTTTGATAACTATTTGAAAAGGCACCCACTGACTGACCCCCGCCTGTCTGAACAAGTTTGCCGATTGGCTGAGGTTGTTACCAGTTCAAGTGAGAGCTTCGCCTTTCTGCCGGGAAGCCGGTTGAAACACTCCCAGAAGTTTAGAGCTTTATAAACGGACCACCAACATTCAAGAATTTATTAACCATCTGCCAAAGTGGCCAAAATCAAGAATTTTAGTGGGCTCTATTTCGGATAATTCATACCAGATCAACAGGAGCTGTATCTTGGTCTTCCCTGGCCTTGTGAACGAGACAATCTTGGTTGTAAATGCAGCTTCACTGAACGGCCCAAAATGTAGAATAATGAACCTTTATAGGACCCTGGGAAGCTGGACAACCCCCGAGGCATCCTTTGTTCCTTCATCACGTGAGCGAAAATCATTGCATAACACCAGTGGGATACAGACGGTGGAAAGGATGACCTATCTCTGCCAGAGGACGCCTGGTGTCGGTGCCATGATCGTCGATCTGCGGCACAGTTGGGCTCATTGGCTTACCAAGGGGGTTTAGAAAGGTTGCCCTGGAACAGGATTGGAGGATCAGAGGGGAAGTTGAAGGCCCAAACTGCATTGGTCTGGTTGCTAGGCTTTTTCTGTGATACCTCAAGTCCTTTCAGGGACAACATATTTAACTGTAAATGACTGCCTGTTGTGAAGCACATGCATACTTTGAATAGGAGCTATTGTTTGGAAACCTCATACCAGCACTCTTTTTTTAACCAAGGCGCCTCATCTGTCACGAAACCCCAACAATTCCAAACTCTTCAGGTCCATTATGCTTGTGCTAACAAAGCTTCAACCTTGGCGTCAGACAAGTAAATGGAGATCCGGCACAATTACCAAAGTAAACATGGGGATTTTGTCTATTAGTTTTAGCTACTAGATAACGAGAAACTCTTTTCATGCAGTCTCATAATCTACTCTTAACAATGTGTGTCTTTCACAGCCCCCTTTGCGACAAATTTTAGTCTAAGTAGCTTGATATAAATCCTATACCTTTTTGCTTAAATTGGCAGTTATTAACACTAATCAGTTAAAGACGTCAGGAAGATCGATGTCATTGTGTTAAATATGTCCACAAGATAACAACCAATCGAATTCGGACGGAACATAGGAGAGAGAGCTGCTAGTCCTCTGAACAAATGAAAAAACTGTGATGGATCCAGCGTCTGAGCGTCATGGAGAGAAGGCCCAGCATGGCGGTTCCCTTCTGGACATTCAGAGCGCTCTAATAGGCAAGAGTTTTTGACCTCTTGACAAGGTTGATCCGAGTGGTCATTCATTTGGCTGCTAATCATGTGCCAGTCCATTGTCCTTCCTCAACAAAACGGCCCTTTGGCGTTTACACCATCAGCCAACTCCTGGAATAACATCCCCCCATCAGATGCAGAGAATTAAACAAAATCAATACAAGGAACTTTAAAAACTTCAGATACAGGCAAAATAAAAACAAATAAATCATTGCTGGGACACAAAGCTGCAACGTGAGATCCCAGTTCTTGTGTGGAACACCATACGTACTTACCCTGGTTTCACCTGAGGACACGTTTGATTGATTTGACCTCGACGAAAAGTGACGAGCGAAACCACGAAACCCTCAACAACGGCAGGTTGTTAGCTTAGACGATTTCTACAACAGCCTGGCTGGCAGGACAAATGTTATAACCCCTAAATGGAAGTTGGGGTTGTTAAGGAGAAAGGAGAGAGATTACTGGAGCAAATTCTGCATAAAACCAAACAGAACTGAACAAAAGCAAACAAACAAAAGTCGTCCGTGTACAAATGCTCTATTAATCTATTTCTGAAATTAATCACTTCTGCAGTGTTGATGTTGTTACAGGGCTGCAAGCCCCGAGGAAATGAGCACTATAATAGCATCCAGTGCACCCCCATCTTAATGGACCGGATCAAACAGTATTGTCTCAAGCATATCAAAAGTATCTGTACCACTTGGGCAAAAGTGATTTTACATTAAAATGGGGTTTATTTATAAAGCTCATTAGTATTTTCTTTGTTAACCACAGACTAATATATTTTTAATCTGATCACGAAGCTTTAAAAGGCACCGCTGCGATTTAAAATACATTGGAATGAGTGTGAAGTGGGACAAGCTGTTCTCAAAATGGACAATTGCGGTATGGGGAAAAAAAAATGTATATAATATTAATACCATTTCAAGTTAATAAATATATATCTCCTTAGGACTCTAAGGTAAAGTAACTTCATGCAAAAAAAAAAAACCAACACATTAGCAATCTGACCTTTTAAACCTAATCACTCTCTTTTGGTATTACCCTTATGTTGCAATAGGTTTTTTAACTAGAGGCTGGGGTTAGTTAATTAATTAATTAATCAATTAATTAATTAACTATATCGCTTAACTTGTACTCAAGGTTGCAGGGGAGCTGGAGCCTATCTGAGCGGTCATTCGCACCTGTGCGAGGAAATTTCAATATATTTACCAACAATCTTTCATTTTTACCAGGTAGTTCTCATGATGTTTTCACCTAAATCCTGGATGAATACTAGCGACTGACTGTTGAAATGGATTTGATGACGTTCTCCCAGGATTTTGAAAATAGTTAAAAGAAGACTTTTGTCACTTAGAGCTCTTCAATCTGCTCCTTTTCTTCCCATAGCGTCAAATCTACTCCACTTCCTTCCAGTTCAGTCTCTGACACTCCCATAAAGTCTCTTCTCGCTTTGTTTGTCAGATAAAGGAGAAATAATTAAAACACTCGAAGGAGAACTAAGCCGCGAAAAACAGTCTCTCATCATGGCATCATCTGTGAAGAGGAGCAAGGTGGGGGCGACAAAGGAGAGAGGTGAACATCTCTTTCTAAACTGCAGTTGAATGATAAGCTCTTATGCCTCAGATTTCTCGTGCTCTGCCTTTTCGGGACACTTTAGTTTTTCAGGGGTTATAATGCTCACAGTTTAGAAACATGTGGCTTAGACTCGGACAGAGACACATTTCCAGACTACGGTCTTCGCTGACATCTCGAACACACATCTTGAACACATTATCGGTCTGTTTTCTCATTTCTAACTTTCAAAGTGAAGTTTTTCTATCTGATAGTGACAAAACTATTCTGTCTGCTCAAGTTAAAAGAAATAAAAGCCACAAATCACGACATTACCAAGAGACCTGGAGAGCTGCATATTTTAAAATACGTTTTTTTTAATGTTGAAAGTCACATCTACATAAAAGACAAAAAGAAATCCTCTCTGTTGGACTATTGTGATTTTTTAGAAATGCTTCCCTGCTGAACAGGTGTGTTTGGACAGCGGCGGAGGATGGCGACCAATGTTTAATGTCAGAAATAAAAAGAAGAAGGAGAAAAAGGAAAAAGCCGTGCAGACACCTTGAGCCACATCTGACAGCTATCATTGTTTAGGTTGCCATGGGAGCAGAGGGGACGGTGAAATATGGCACAATGTCTGGCGTCTCATTCAACCTACCTGACAAAGAACTGACTGGTTCGTTGGCCCAATAGATTGGTGTGCATGTGTAAGTGTGTATGTGTGTGTGTGTGTGTGTGTGTGCGTGTGTGTGTGGACAAACAAGTTATTCATGTAATTAGTGCTTACAGGTGCCGGCTCATGTGTTACCTCAAAGTGACGCTTTCTCCTTCCAGAACTGTAATGTTATCGGGCAGGTGTCCGAACTCGGCACTGGATCCTGCCAAGGGAGAAAAGGGAGAAGCTTCAGGGGGGGATTTGATAATGCTGCGAAATCCCGCGCTGGTTTTTCATCAATAATGAGCAAAAGAAGATTCACCACTTAAGCACATTGCTTTTGGACGCACTTTGCGATCTTGCTTCCTTATTTCTGGAGGGTTGAAGACAACACATTTAAACAAAAGTGTCATAAAGTCTGCATTGACCCCTGTACTTGAATAATGATTGGGTTTTACCCCGCATTGGGGTGGGATGCGCGTTCATTGAGCAGGGCTGATAATGAGCCGGAGGAGAAGGATTCACGCAGAGCTGCTGGGGCGTGAAATGAAGGGACAGTAACAGAAGGGCGCTCTCGCTGCCTACTAACACACACACACAGACAGTCATACACACACACACACACACACACACACACACACACACACACACATAGATTTCAAACATGCATCCTGAGAGCCATTAGGTAAAGAGGCCGAACTGTGTCTGAGCTGTGTTCGAGCACCTAAGTTGAAAATTAAAGAAACAGGGGAGAAGGCCATTCTCAGTAAGACATGTGGTTGCTCAGAACCACACTGCAGGCTAACGCCTCGGCTCTACCCCCCCCATCTCCGACAGTCTCCCTCTGCTTCCGCTGTGACCTCAATATATCAATATTGTTTTTTTTCGCTGCAGTCTAGCCTTGAGGTTTAATAAATGTCGACTTTATGAAACAAAGCTGCCGCAATCAGACAGTATGAAGCACCTCCAGCTTTGTTAAGTATGGGCTTTATTTAACGTGTACGCCACTGCTCCGATGTCCGACGTGTCAGCGGAGGAACTGGAAAAAACTGTATTTTTTAGATCAAATGAGTCATGATGGGGGAATTGGGGGACTATAATGCGCACCGTGTGGAATGAATCAAAAGGTTCTTAAACTGCAGAAGGTCCCGGGAAGTGCCAGCTACACAGAAGGCTCATTTATAAATCAAGGGTTCCTCAGAAATGTTTCCAATGGGCGAAATGGGTGAATGAGGAGGATTTTTTCAGCGATATCTGAAACGGCAATTTCAGTTCTCGATGTCAAGAAAAAAAGGAGAAAAAAAGAGATTTCTGGATATGGTTTCCGGAAGCTATTTATGGTAATTTACCGAGCACTTATTTGGTGAAAGAGGCTTATTATAACATCTTTTGAACTAAGTGAATGCTGTATTTGCACAGAACAAACGGTAGATTGAAGATCTGAGCAGAACAGTTGGAATGATGGGATGGGTTCCATGGCTATTACTATGCAATATTTTACTGTTGTCAAACTGACAGTTTTTGATCATTATTCTATTGAAGACTCAGTATTAACTTCCATTTGACAAGCTCTGGCTATCAAAGTTTGGGTTTTGTTGGACCAAAATTAGCTTTTCCCATCAGGACGCCAGGCAGCATCTTGTTTTAGATTTTCATGGACATGGATACTAAAAAAGTTGGACCTTACTTTAGCCGAGAGTTCTTTGCCAGCTTCCCTCTAATTTTACCATCCTTTGCCTTGGCACTAATACCATGGCGTAATTATTTAGGGGTGTTCGGGTCAACTTCGCTGACACTAAGATCGTGTGTGTGTGTATCTGGTTGGTCATGGGTGTGAACATGTGAAATCCTTGCATGACGTGTCGCGGAGCCGGAAGAGAGAATTAAACCGATTTCTCCTCGAGAAAGAAAAGACGGCTCTGAAAATGTCAGCCCTAAACGCCGCGATCGCATTAATGGGTTCCGCCGCCGCCTCGGTCGGATCAAGGCTGACCGCCAGAATCATCTCCCTCTCTGAGAGCTGTGGGGGCGGGCGTGTCGGCCCAGGTAATCACGTCCTGTGCCAAAACTGACCTAAACATTCGTAGTCTGTGTGGCTTACTGTCGTGGTATTGCATTGAAGACAGTGCTCCCTTTCAGCTATTCCCTTTCAAGTACTGTACAGAGCTACATTAATTGGGTTAATTCAATTCAGTTTCAGGGCTGGGGCTGTACAGACGGGTGTGACATGCTGTCACACAGACATGCACAAAAAGAAAAGCTGCTCATTATCATGTAATGTAACGACACAGGGCACACACACATTTGGACTGAGTGATGTGTGTTTACGCAAACAACCAGTCAGTGTGGAGCAATTCCACCGTCCCCACTCAATTCCCACTTTAACAGCTCGATTGGCAGCTCGCACTCCGGAAAAATCCCTGCCACGTCGCTTCCGCTCCCGGGCGCCACATAGTGCGATAACCAGGTCAACACATTCAGCATACACCTCCTCTTCTACTCCGGAAACCCCGGGACCAATCACAGACATGCTATCATACACTCACACCAGGAGCCCCAAGGCTCGGCGACGACAAATGTGGCAGTGTTGCTTCCCAATCGAAAACCTCCGTCCCTGTGTGGACACACACACTTTGGAGAAGTGTCAGTCACTCAGAAGCTCAGGGAATGCAGAAGATGTCGGTCACTCAAGTTGTGATGAAGCAGTGATCTATGTTATATATAATCCATGACCTGTCACAGTAGTGAGCTTCTAAAGCAAAAGCCCCAAAAAATACAAATGTTAGGGGACTATCAGGGAGTGATGCAATTTTTTTTTTTCTGTTCTCTTTCACCCAGGAGCATCTTGGTAAAATGAACGGGGATCACAATTGAAATTAATCACTGTGCGGCAATGGCCATCTTTCACAATCCAAGTAATCACTGATGCAGTGCAAATTACTTATTCACACTCAATGTCTTTTGTGCGTTTTTCTTTTATTCACTTTAAACACAGTAAACAATTGTGGATTTTTTGTGTAACCCTAAGTTACAATTATATCATTTTATAAAAGGACATATATTCAATGTAGTTTCTTTCTTCAACCCAATTTACGAACTGAAATTCTCCCACTTAAGAACCGAATAGCTGCCCAAAATTTTTTACTCGATATTCGTATATCATAAATGTAGTGCTAAAAGTACGGTGTGAAGGGTTTGTTGGCCACGCCGTGGGCCTTTGGGTGTAATAATGTTGTAATGACCCTAGTCCAAGACTCCGCCTTCACGGTTTCAATTCCAAAATGAGGCATTGACTGAACACTCTTCTGACACTCCTGCAGTTCAGCTGGAACATTCACCCTTGCTTGTAACTGAACTGAGTTCCAGCCGAAGCACGTCTGACTTCATATTAAAACGAGCAGCTTGGGTAAAACCATTTCAGCTGAACTAAAAAGAAAGAAAGGTGGAGGTTTTGTTTTTTCAATTTTTCATTTCTTTACTAAGATAGTAGTGAAACAAACAAATATTTTGGCACCAAGAAAACACCTCGCCCATTAATCAGTCTAGCGGCTGAGGGTGCGAACTGGTTTTCTGCCAAGAACAAGCTGAATATCCATGCTTGTAGCCAAATGCCAAAGTGGAAGGAAAATATATGGAAGTGTAGATAAAACGGGTGACGTGGGAAGTCACGCAGGGATTTATCTAAAACTCTCATACTTTCACATCTTCACAAAAACAAAGCTGTTTTTTAATTTGATAGTAACTTTACAAGGTCGTTCAAGTACATTTATGTCTGTATTCAAATATATGCCTTATTGATGGTCTAACCACGCACGCTGAGGTGACTAATTTTAAATAAATGAATAAATAAAATGTGTAATTAAGACGTAGCAGGGTAGCAAAAGGTCATCTTGTCTTGAAAAGATAAGATAGCCTGGAGCTAAATTTTTACCTGAACAAAAAGTAGGGAGATACCCCGCTAAAAAAAGGATAATTTTAGTATTTTAGTACGTATTTGCATGACAATGTTTTAAATTATTAGCCCAATATAATCTCTTTGACTTTTAAATTAAATGATGCGGTGCAGTGATGAATTAAACCTTAAATTTTATTCATCGCGTAATACACTGCATTTACATTTTGAGTCATTCACATTTGAATTCTGCGTTGGAGATTGCTTTAAAATGCGGTGGCGGAAGGCTTGTTAAAAAAGAAAGAAAGAAAGATCTAAAATGTGCATTTCCAAGTGTGTCATTTATAGGTGAGCAGGATTGCTGGGTGTAAAAATACCAACATATGAAGATGGTTTAATTGAATGGCAGCGTGTGGCTCCTCTCCTTTGATGCCGCCCGCATTATTTATCCATTTCAGGCAATTATTCAGAAGAGGCCGACCAAACATCTGACATGATCAAACGGAACAGAAATGAGTTTTGTGCAACCCAAAACAGATTTGCTTTCAATTTCTGCGCAGCTCCTGCCTTCACTGACAGTTAATTCTGCTTTTCTGTGCAAGTCACCCCCCCACCCCACCCCAGCTCCAGCCCTCCGCCACATCCACCCCACCCCAGGGGCTTATTATGCAGGCCGATGCAGGCAGCGGGACTCATGTCCGTGACTCCTCCCCCACCAGTATTGCACTTATTTCACATACAAAAATGGTTTAACTGATTTAGAGCCAGGAAATGGGGTCAATAACCACCTGTAAGATATATATTACTGAAAATATAAAAAAAAATAAAAAACCTTACAAAGCAAATTTAAGCGATTATGTGACTAACATTTTATGAAGTATCTTAAAGGATATTTGAGATGGATGGGGATGTAGATATTGCATCAGGGAAGCTAATGTCTGATTCTTTATCTAAAAAAAAACTGTCAGGGAGTTAACAATAAAAACACAGCAATTCATGGAAAATGCATACAATTTGCGAGAAATAGAACAAAATCAGAAAAAAAACCTGTGAGATGACACCAATATGAGAAAAGAAATAAAAAAGGTCGATTGATGCATTTGATAACCTATTTCAAGACAAGCTATGTTTTCATGAAGTGAGATGCGCCGGTGGGATTGTGCCGTGACAATCCATGGCTCAAGAAGCGACTGTGGTCCTCATCAGGGACAACCGGGGGCCTCTGGTG
Source organism: Fistularia tabacaria (assembly GCA_901007705.1). Classification (NCBI taxonomy): domain Eukaryota; kingdom Metazoa; phylum Chordata; class Actinopteri; order Syngnathiformes; family Fistulariidae; genus Fistularia; species Fistularia tabacaria. Next base: position 104,532 of record CAAKHD010003337.1, on the reverse strand, counting down.
TTTGTGTAAGTGGCATATTGAGCATCCCCTCTCTCTGTTGTCTGGAGGAGATGCAGTCTGTCTTCCCGCCTGCTATCTCCTGTCCTTGCTGTGACGTGCTGTTCTGGCACAGAACACGATCCCCCCCACGACCGCGCCATACCTGCATGTGCACAAACACACACACACCGACACACACACAGTCCCACACTGTCCGACAGACCACCTGCAAAGACTGGTCTGCACACAGAAGTCAGCCCTCTCCTTATCAGTGTGTCCACTTTTTCAAGAATAGAGTCTAATGCACGTTTCTGTGGAAACACACGGGACAAGCGAAAAAGTCGACCATCCCTGCGCCTACACGTGTCTTCCTTTGTCTATTGTTGAGAACATTGCAAAATCAGGTATGCGTGTTACACATCTGAGAATAACACTTTTTGTTTGCCGGTCTGCAGGTAGTCATTCATATAATTACTTTCACTTGTGGTCATGCTTTTCATAATTTTTTTTCATATGCCTCCTCCTCATTGTGTCTATTGTCTGTAAAAGGCGTTGCGAGGCTACTTGTTCAGTCGCCATGAGACGTCTGTTACGTGATTTGTATTCTCTTGACTTTTACACGCGCCTGTTTGTAATTGCACTTGCTACTGGCAGACACTTATGAGTGGAGCTCCATTGAGTGGTACAAGTTTCCACCCGTGCAGTCCTTGCACGGCTGCCTTTGTACTGCTCATCCATTTTGTATTGCCCCTGACGATCAAATAAATGGAGAATGGAGGGGAATGCCGCTTCTGAGAGCGTGATTGGCATTGGGATGCTAAAAAAAAAAAAAAAGGGACGGAAAATGCTATATTTAAACCACTGGCAATGATCCATTTTTTAAAAGAGGGTTGTTGCTTTTTTGGAAGGGAAATGGGTTGAAAGTGAAGGTGAAACTAGATGGGAGGGTGAGAGCAGGTCCTGAGAGGATGAGTCACTGAGAGTATGAATACATGGAGACACGGAGCAGCAGGACAGAAAGTAGGGAGGGAGTTGCAGATTTTGAAAGAGGCTCATGATGGCGTTTTGAAGGAGATGTTACCTCCGCACAGATTTAGTTCCCCAAATGCTGAAAGCAATTGCGATATGAATTGCATTCATTCATTAAACACACTATGCTGAAAGAAGATGACAAACTGCAGCTACTTTCAGGGAACTTTTTGCAGTTCCGAAAACATTTTCAGGAACTAGGCTGTTTTGGTGCACTGGGACAGTAGAGGATCCAGGAACCATGGACCTCAGTTCCTAGAACCATACTAGTTCCTACTCCGAGGCAGGGTCTTTTAACGGTTCCATAGGAACTCATGTGACTTGGTGATTGGCAGAACTCATAAGCCAAGCCCGTTATCAGATACTACTTGCTGACAATGGAATGTCTATTGTAGAAGGTATCTTGGTCGCTGGTCGGCTAATTCTTGCAACAAAATGACAGAAGCTGTGAGATTATGACCAATGTGGAGGTCTGCGCTCTTTTGCCGAGCAATGCCACAGAGGGGTTTCCAGTGCTTGCATCAGAACAAAAGTTTTAATTAAAATAAGTATAGAGTTTGCTAACAGTGAGGTGTTTCACGCGGCGAAGCAGTGCAGGGGAGAAAATAAAAACACTTAAAAGCACTCCTGTGGCAAATTCACTCTTCAAGATACCCGTGCTGTAAGCTTATTGGTCAGGCATGCATCAGAAGGTAGAATGACCTTGAATCAACCCTACATTTCAGACAGATTCAATCCTCTCATGAAAAACCCTCAGAAACACAACTTTATCAACTTACGCCACACTACCAATCCAACGCCGCCATTCATTAGCTTTTGTCGATGTAAGGAGAGACGAACCAGACACCAATCGTGTTTTGCTTCATTTAATTTCAGCTGCAATTTCATTCCATTGTACATCTTCCTCTTCTTTAGCCTTTATATTTTCTCAAAGTGATGTCTTCTTGTTTTGCGGTGATGCTGTTTCAGGATCTTGTGATAAAGACAAAAAGAAAGGAAAAAAGGAAAATTACCCAAATTTGTGTGACTTGCACTTTCCTTCTCTTCCCTTGCATTAATGAAAAAAGAACAAAGTCATAATTTCTTTCCTGCACTATCATAACACATTTTATAATTCTGGAAAAGTGTGGTGAAAATAGTGGACGTGTTTCCGACATCGGCTGCTGCTAATGGAGCTGTCTCCAGGAGTGGCTCTGACCTCGCAACTGAAATGAGAAATGTTTGGATTCCACCACTTCACAAATTCTGTCTGTTTGAAAGGTCAGCAAGAAAAAGTCTGACAAAATTATAATTTCATCTCCCTAAACTTTTATCTGGAATCTTCCTACATCCGCTAACCGATTCTCTAATTCAAGCAGTAATTTGGATTGATTACTTTGGATTTTTGGCTATTTCAGATTTTCATATTTCAGCCAATATTTCAAGATTCACGGGCGTAGTTCATTAATAACAGTAAAATATATATTCAAAGAATCACCTTTAATGATTAAGTTTGCCCTTAAAATGTAGTGCAATAAATCTTACTTATTATGATACCACCTTATCTTTGCCTTTGTCTCAATTTGGACAAGGTTTGAGATGTGATTTATCATAATAACTTCATAACTAACAACCAATGAGGATTTCAGCAAGGGGCAAATATTTCCCACAGTCCTTTGCAAGTCAAAATAATAAACTGTTCAAGGATCAAACAAATCTTATATTTACTGTCTAATATAGGCATGATTTTTTTTTGTTGTTGATGTATGTCCTATGATGTGACTGTTGTGCATGCACACACACACACAAAGGAATATCAGTGCTCAAATGGTGCATTGTGGATGCCCTGGACGTTTTTCTGTATATATATATATATATATATATATATATATATATATATATATATATATATATATATATATATATATATATATATATATATATATATATATATATATATATATATATATATATATATATATACACATAATATACATATACATATACATACACACGTATGTACATGTTTGTATGCATGTATGTATGTATGGATATGTATGTATACATATACATATATACACATAGACATACATACATACATACATACATACATACACACATACATACATACATACATGTATGTATATGCATATTTATATATATATGTATATATATACATACATACATACATACATACATACATACATACATACATACACACACACACATATTCACACGAACACACACACATACATTCATGCATACATACATATATACACACACATATATATGCGTGTGTATTTGTATAGATATATATATAGATACATATACATGCATATACATACATACAAACACACACATATACATACATACACATGAGCTCATATGCACTTGTAATTACAGCGGTGTTTGTATGCACCTATTTATTGACAACGGATTTGCCAAACACACAATTTCATGATGGTGTCCTCCGCCGTGTCGAGACTACTTTTGTAAATAAACATAATGGAAAATGGATCAGTGGTTGTCAAAACACTAAGCTAAACAATGGAGGAGAGGGACGAAGTGGTTAATGCCGTCCCGTTGACGAGGACAAACCTAGGCTAGGACAGCCGGAGTGGCATAGACAAAGCAACACAATGATACACCTGCATAATTAACTCTGGCATGCTGCAGCCAATTAAATATTTACAGAGGCACTTCCCTCCGACACCTTGATGATAAAGAGCGGCAGCCAAAGGATTATCTGATGCCAGGAGCCTCGGGCTGGAGACAAGGGGGTTGGGGTTGGGGGATTAAACATTAACCACATAGATATACCCTTCTCCTCCTCTGATCCCATTAACTCTGGACAGAAAAAAAATAAAATAAAAATACAACAACCATCATGTCCGCCTTTCTGCAGCCCTTTCTTCGAGCACCCCCCTGCTTTTTCTCACTCCACTGCTTCACTCCCCATCGATGCAATCTCCACCCCCAATCCCCCCTTCCGCTCTTCCCCACACCCTCTGCACCACCTGTCAGGGGCAGAGCAACAGGAGAGCAGAGTGATGGGTCGAGAGCGAGAAACCACCTGGACGACCTGCTCCAACAACACAACAAGATGGATATGCAGGTCGCCTGCTTTTCACAATTGCTGCTGAGGCAGAATAGATGTCGGCAGGCATCCATTTGACAGGAAATCTAAGAAATGTCAAACAAGTTGCAGTGAATAAATTGTTTTGAATCTGTCTGGTAATGTCATTGCCGCCCCCCCCCCCCCCCCCCCCCCCCCCCCCCCCCCTACCCCAAATTTTTTTTTTTAAGAAAAAAACATTGAATGAGTGGTTAATTTGGGGGTGGTTTATTTAAATAAAAAATTTTTTTGCCTGGTGGTTTTGTAGTATA
>CAAKHD010003337.1:83285-90785 GCA_901007705.1 Fistularia tabacaria | reverse complement strand
ACAGGACGATCATCTTTAAGACGATGAAACGCGCCATTAATATGGATTGAGGTTGTCATTTTGTCGCATGAGCTACCTGGTTCACTGACTCTTCACCCCTGAATTTCTCTCTCTTCCCCTCTGCTTAAAAACGCGTCTCGCTCCGGATGAAAGCAGGAGGACGCCCACGCTGCTGTCAGTGTCTCGGCGCTCCTAAACTGCAGGAAAGCATCCACAGTTACTCCCCGATCATCTTGCTCTCAACCTTTACCGCGTTGCCCCTTTTCATCATGTTAGACAAAGTGGCCTTCTGAGATTAAGAAAACACTCGACTTTGAAGACAACTCACCCACCTATATCTCCCCCACCAACCCGCCCCTGTGGGGGGAAATCATGCTTTTTGGTCTTTCTTCGGAGATGTTGGTGTGTTAGAGAGGAGCAATCGATACAGAACCCATTTAATCTTTGCAGCTGAGCAGAGCTGACAGGGGTCTTGTGTATGACATACAAAAAAAAAAAAATCCTGAGAATCAAGAATGGCAGGATGAGGGGGGTGGTAAAGATAAATTAATCTGTCACCGTCTGCTTGGAAAAGAAACAAGCGTAAAGCCGGTGACTTGGGGCGAAGCTAAGCTGTGCGTTAATGTCAGCGCGGGTGAGGCGAGCCCCTGTAGAATCTGCTGGCTCATGTTCCTGATGAAGCTGTTTCTCCGAGGCCCGGGGCGATGGATGTGTGAGGGGGGCTACGAGGAATCCAGGGCAGAACTAAAGCTGCGACAGAAATACATGTAATTAAATACCACGCCATCGGCTTATTTTGCCTTTCATTTATCTCCACACATCAGTTTCCCTTGCATTTTCTTACTCTATTATTTTCTGCGGAAGGGTTTGTCTAACACCCATTGTGGAGGTTATTAATCTTTCAGCGCTCCGTTACAAACATAAACAAATTTCTAACTCACCGTAAGTTATTAGAGAGCCGTCTCCTCGGAGCCGTTGGAGTCGGATTAATGCTCCTTCATGTGCGGAACTGAAAATGGGCCCTGGCTCTCCCCTCCCGCATGTGTGAATGAGATAGCTTTCACTACTACACACACACACGCACACACACACACACACACACACACACAAACACACAAATGCATACATACATGAACATTGAATATTCCTATATGTTTTTCCACCCACGAGCCCAGACTCACAAGGACACACACCTGCATGTGTTGATTGAACATTTCATTTACACACACATGCACACAAATACACAAGCATACATTTTTTATATGTAATCCGTGCAGTCGATAAAGACAAAGCTAAATAAATTCATAAACAAACAAACAAATAAATTAATGCTGGATTTTCAAGTATGTTGTACTGAAATACTAGAAGAGAGAACTGGCATCTTAAACAAACAAATATTGGAATCTAAAAAATGAAACACCTGCTGTTAAAAAAAAAATATTTGTCAGCTGTGCTCGGCTGCTTTTTTTTTAATCATTGGTTTTGCACGTTTAATTGTCTGCTCTTAACTCTCAAGAGTTGCAACACGAAAAAATAATGGTAGGTGAAAAAGACAAAAAATAGTCTGGTTCCGGTTTCATGGAAGACTTTCTTCTTCTACTTCTTTTCCTTTCGTCTTTTCGCTTCAGGGGTTGCCACATCGAATCAGCCTTTTGCAGCTAACCCTATTCTCTGTATCGTCATCTCTCACACCACCTAACTTCATATCCTCTCTCACTACGTCCATAAATCTTCTCTTTTGTCTTTCCTCTAGACCTCCTGCCTGGTAGCTCAAATTCCAGCATCCATCTAACAATGTAATCACTATCCCTCCTCTGTACATGACCCAACCATCTCAGTCTGGCTTCTCTGACCTTCTCTCCAAAACATCTAACATGTGCTGTCCCTCTGATAGACTCATTCCTGATCCTATCTATCCTCATCACTGCCAAAGAGAACCTCAACATCTTCATCTCTGCTACCTCCAGCTCTGTCTCCTGTCTTTTCATCATTGTCACATTGTCTCCAAACCATACAGCATGGCTGGTCTCACCACTGTCTTGAACACCTGTCCTTTCATTCTGCCTGATATTCTTCTATCACATAGAACCCCTGACACTTTTCCCCACCTATTCCAACCTTCTTGAACCTGTTTCTTTACCCCTTTTCCGCACTCTCCGTTGCTCTGGACTTTTGACCCAAAGTACTTGAAATCCTCCAATTGCTTGAACTCCACTCCCTGCAGCCTCACCGTTCCACCCGGGTTCCTCACATTCACACACATATATTCTGTTTTGCAGCGACTAACCTTCATTCCTCCCCTCTCCAGAGCATACCTCCACCTCTCAAGATTTTCCTCAACTTGTTCCTTGCTCTCTGCTCTCACTACCAATCACAATGTGAAATTCAAACATCATGGGCCATGGAGATTCCAGTCTAACCTCATCTGTCAGTCTCTCCATCACTACTGCAAACAAGAAGGGGCTCAGAGCTGATCCCTGATGAAGTTCCAACTCCACCTTGAACTTCTCTGTTACACCTACAGCACACTTCACCACTGTCTCACAACCAGCATACATGTCCTTCACCAGGGTAACATACTTCTCTGCCACTTTCTAGGTCTACAAAAGCGCAATGCAGCTCCCTCTGACCTTCGCTGTACTTCTCTATTAACATTCTCAAAGCAAATACTGCATCTGTAGTACTCTGTCCAGGCAGGAAGCCATACTGCTGCTCACAAATGCTGACCTCTGCTCAAGTTTCCACGACTCTTTCCCACAACTTAATTGTATGGCTCAAAAAATGTATCCCTCTATAGTTACCGCAATTCTGCACATCCCCCTTATTCTTAAAAATGGGCACCATCACACTTCTTCTCCATTCCGCAGGCATCTTCTCACTCTCTAAGATCCTGTCGAATAATCTAGCCAGAAACTCTACAGCTGGCTCTCCTTGACATCTCCATACCTCCACAGGTATATCATCTCGACCAATTGCCTTTCCATTCTTCATCCTCTTCAATGCCTTCCTCGCTTCACTTTTATTAATCTCTGCTACTTTGTGGTCTACAATAGTCAGCTCTTCTCCCATTCCCTCTCTTTCATTTTCCTCATTCATCAACTCTTCAAAGTACTCTTTCCATCTTCCCATCACTCTTCTTGCATCTGTCAATACATTTCCCTCTCTATCCTGAATCACCCAAACCTGCTGTACATCCTTTCCATCTCTAGTTCTCTGTTTTGCCAACCTGTTTAAATCATTTTCTCCCTCCTTACTGTCCAACCGAGCATACAGGTCATCGTACGCCCTTTGTTTTGCCTTTGCTACCTCTATCTTTACATTACGCTCCGTCTCCCGGTATTCCTGTCTGTTCTCTTCAGTCCCCTCAGTGTCCCACTTCTTCTTTGCAGACTGCTTTCTCTGTATACACTCCTGCACTTTCCTCATTCCACCGCCAAGTCTACTTATATACTGTCCTTCTGGACAACATACCAAATACTCTCCTACCTGTCTCCCTGATCACAATAGCTGTAGCTGTCCAGTCATCTGGAAGCCCTCCCTGACCACCCAGAGCCTTTCTCCACTCCTCCCCTTGCAGCTTCCATCACTTTGTCCTCTGCTCTGCCTTTGTCCTCTTGATCTTCCTTGTCATCAGAGTCATCCCACAAACCACAATCCTTTTTTGTCTGACTACACTTTTTGCGGTCACTGATCTCTTTCAGATTACTTTGTCTACATAAGATGTACTCTACTTGCGTGCTGCTACCTCCGCTCTTATAAGTTACCCTATGTTCCTGTCTTTTCTGGAAAAAAATATTCACTACAGCCATTCCCATCCTTTTTGCAAAGTCTATTATCATCTGTCCCTCTACGTTCCTATCCTGGATACCAAACTTCCCATCACCTCTTCATCACCTCTATTGCCTGCATCCACATGTCCATTAAAGTCTGCCCCAATTACCACGCTCTCATCTGTGGGAATATGCTGCATCACTTCACCTAACTCATTCCAGAATTTCTCCTTCCACTGTAACTCACATCCCACCTGTGTGGCATAGCCATTAACAACACTGAGCATCACACCTTCAATTTTCAGTTTCAGACTAATAAGTCTATCTGATATTCTTTCCACCTTCTCATGGAAGACTTTCATTTTTGTGAAAATACTTGTCATTTACCTTCTCGAGTTTAAGAAGAAAGACTTTTGAACAGGAACAGTTATGCAACCCATTTATTGTGTCATTGGTACCATTTATTCATTATTCAGATTGGCTTTAAGGCAATTATAATGAAAAGTTGTAATGTACATCTTGTAGTCATGCATTTTGGACAAACTGCCCACCTCTATATATCCCAGTTGATATTGGAATTGTCAAACACTTCAATTGCACGTAAAGCATCCAAATTCGATCCTGCACGTAAACTTGGCAAATGGGTTTTAAGCTGCGGGTTGAGGGTGACTTCACCTTCCGACACCTCATTTCTAACACTCTCTCACAAGCTTCCTTATCGCCGTTACGGAACGTCGTCAGCCGGCAGGTTATCTGCAAATGATGTGACAAAATAGGAGCCAGATGTTTATTCCCTGCGTTTGCTGAAGGCTGCAAAGTTAGTGTATGAAATAAACCCCCGGAGACATTTGTTAACCTCCTGTGAGTCATAAACGGATATGACATACGGAAGTTATATATAAGCAACTCTTTGTACAATGCTAAAATCTGAGTTGTGACTACAGAAATGGGCTGCTAATATTTCCATATAAAAAATGTGTGATATTTCATACTTTTTACACACCATTAGACATATCATTATGTTAAAAATGTCCAATCAATATTGTAATAAGAATCATATTATTGTCGGAAGCCATAACAGACGGGCTATAAAACAGTAACTCCTATCAAAGACTAGACAAGAAATGTAGCTCAGTCCTTTGCAGTGTCTTTGTTTTGTTGTAATCTAAGTTGTTAAATCCAAGTGAATCACTGAGCTGAGCAAAATAAACCCCCAAAGGAGCAACAACAACAATGAAAGGGCAGCACCGGAGGATAAAAGTGAAAAGTAGAGTAGTCTGAAATCATACGTCTGTATAAACCATTATATGTTTATATAAAAAGAGTGTGGGAGTACACTCTTGTATATACTTCTACAGTACAATATATTATATCTTATTACTACTTCTACCTTATAACAATTATGCCTACTGTAAAACAGACTGCTCAAACCACATTTTGCTCTCTATGATTGTGCAATGACAATAAACAATCTGACACAGAATGGTTATTGATGCCAGAGGAAATCCCATGATCTTATCTTATCTTATCTTATCTTATCTTATCTTATCTTATCTTATCTTATCTTATCTTATCTTATCTTATCTTATCTTATCTTATCTTATCCTATTCTAATAATCAAGCGCAGGAAGTTATTGGGTCGTATTTGGCTTTTACTTAATTTTAATTTCATAAAAAAAAATGATATGGCCAAGGTGTAAAGACTATCACACACACACCCACACACACACACACACACACACACACACACACACACACACATAAATGCTATGTATTATGTGCTTCATTACCGAACCACTTGATAATAATAAACAAGCCAATTATGCCAAATAAGGTTAAACAGAAGAAGAACTGGCGCGCGATAAAGTCAGACAGTAAGCAATGCCTGACCAAATGTGTCAACCTATTCGTCAGCCTGTGTGGCCTTTAGCCTAAGCCTTTGTTGGAATATCAGAAACACTTGTTAAATTCTAACAATGCCAACAACTGTGTTTAGTAGACTGCTGATGTAAAAATTCCATCATGGTAACCGGTTTCCAACTCTGCAGTCACAGACCCCCACCAGGAAAATGGCAGCGTGCAGAGGAAAACACATTGGAGGTCTCTGTTGGCTCGACAGCAGTTTCCTGGTTAAAGTCTCATTAAGGCTGAATGGGTACAAAATGATTGGGATTTAATTGTGTCCTTCTGCGGGGGTTGAGCACCAAAAACACGTATTAACTGTTTTCATCCGGAGAGCGAAACTATCAACACACTCACGACCTTCGTACCCCCCCAGCCCTCCCCTAACTATCACACTCCAGCTTTCTATATCTCCGTCCCTCTCTCTCGCTTTCTCGCTTCCTCACCCCCAACAGGTCCAGAGAGAAGGCCGACCCTGTTGAGCTGTCAATCACTTTAAAGACTGTGGTGTAGACCTGCTCTGCATGGAAAGTGTCAGCAGGCAACCGGAATGTGATCTGGTGCTGTATGACTAAAACCTGACTTCACTTCTATTTCCAATAAAACCTGAGACTTCTGTCGTTAAGATGTGGTTCAATCCCGGCAACTTGCAATAAAATCATTTCATCCGTACTGACTCATGATTTCATAACCAATTGTTTTCAATGAAAGTCAGTCTGACCGATGACGGATCAGACACCAGAAGGAATCCAAAGTTTGGCCAGTTTGTCTGATTGGCTTCAACTGCTGGTAGCTTTGGGGTGCTTTTGTTTTTTGTTTTTTTTCAAATTTTTGCAAATGTGAGTCATTTTTAGTCCCCGATTTTTCATTTTGATCCTTGAAATGGCAACATCTACCGGAACAAACTCCAAATTTAGCCTTCAGAATTGATCAGCGAGCCCATCGTCACATCTCCACCAGATATCGTTTGCTGTTCATCTTCATTCTTGATTTTGTGTCATGGCCTTTCTCCCCCCAGGGCCCCCCAACCTACTTTTACCCCCCCCATCATCTCATATTTTTACCCCATTTGCATCGTCTTTCAACTCTTTCCATCTCGTCCTCTTTCTCCACCTTTCCTTATCTTCTCACCCTCATGCTCACCGCCCTTCCTCCTGCGCAGCACCACAGCTGATTTCTCCACCCTCTAATTCGACGGCTTATCGGAGCGAGGGTTCCACAAAGCTCTATGATCCCTGTCACCTCACAGCCCTCATGGAAATCGGGAGTCGGGGCAGAGACAGACGCCGGCCTTGAAACTGCTTGTCGAAGGCGAGAGGTTGAGGGAGGGGAGGAAGACGGAGGAGATGCTGAGGGGAGTGTCGTGATGCCAAACAAAAATGGGAATCATGAAGGCTTAATGAAATGAAACCAAGCAGTCAGACAGAAAAAAAAAACATCTGTCTGCAAGTTTGGGGCTTTTAAAAAAATTTGCTTCAGGACCTTCGTTGCGTTTAATCTGCCCACCGATCCTCCATGTCACATATCACTGCAGATTATGTCAACCAAAGCCGAGATCTCTTAAAATTCTCTTAACGCTGGCGATACACAGCCGAGGCAGGTAATGAATGTAAAGTTTGGAAATATGGCGTGACGATGGAGAAGAGCGAGTGGGAGACGTGGCTCTCTGGATGGAGACAGACAGGTCGTCATTTGAGATTTCGCACAGATGTGTCACACAAATCCTGATCTTTAGTCAGCCTCTGACAGGCACAAAGAGCATCTCGCCGCCAAACTGGGGCCCCCCGTTAGTCCTCCACCTCCTCATCTCCTCCTCAGATCGGAAGAG
>CAAKHD010003337.1:55600-78069 GCA_901007705.1 Fistularia tabacaria | reverse complement strand
CAGCATTCAGTAGATGTCTTGACTATGATTGCTTGTTCGACCGACAGGGGGGCTGTTGCCTTTGCACAGAAAATAAAGGCATGTCTTCATGCATGGACGGCTGATTTTGGATAAATGCAAAAAAAGGTTTTAGTCTAATCTATATTGCTTCCGTTCGGCCTGTGCTTACGCGTCACAATCAGAGTTCCTTGTTCCCCCTCGAACAAACAAACAAACCTAAGGCGTGAGTTTGCGCCAACTCCAACTTTTTTTCTTTTTTTTTTTCCCCTTTCTATAGCTCTCATCATTCCCCTTCTCTTTTCTCTCTCCCTTCCTCCTCTGTTTTCTCGTCAATCCCCGAGGTTGGCGCGCTGCGGGGGAAACTGACAGCCATCATTGCATCGTTTGGCGGCTTGGCAGCTAATCTGCATGGTGTTAATAATTGATTGAAGCCTGCAACCATAGATCTATGATGGACTCTCTTCCCCCTCCATCTCTCTCTCTCTTTCATTCGTTCCATCTTTTCTCCTCTGCCTCAGTGACTCCCACTTCAGTTCCCTGCAATCAAAATGCATTTTCTAGCTCCCCCCCGACCCATACCTCTCTCTGTCTTAATGAATCTACTGAACCGTCCTAATTCGTTTCTCTCACTCTCAGGTCTCGCGTACATTTGCAGATGCATTTTACACCCTCCCTCCCCTCCCGCTCACCGTTTCAGCTTTTCATCCACCTGCTCAGGTTTTAAGATGAGCCTTTTCAAGTCTCTCGGCTGTTTTATGGACCGACGGGGGCTTTGCGGATCCGCTCTCCGACAAACAACCGAGCGACGCTGTGTCAATGTCTCGCAACCTGTCCCGCCGACGTGCACTCAAGGCGTAAGAGGGGCTGCGTGCTTGTGCAAACACACACAGACACACAGACACACAAACACAACTTTTTATGTGACAACATAATCCTGTCATGATGCTGTTTGTGATTTATAAGACCCAGTTGAAAGAATGTGAAGTTTCACTCTCCCTCTCACAATCTTTTTGTCACACCGTCATATTCATTGCTTGGCTGTCTGCGCGAACACACACACACACACACACACACGCACACACACACACACACACCTAAGTACACGCTTCAGTGTATCCTTCTCTTTTAAGTAAGGAAGTGTTTATATTTACAACAGGACAATGCTTACTGTTTTAACTGCATCAATTTCATACGAATTGTGCCTCGGTGGGGTCTGTGTCCGATTTTCCCCAAAGACAATGTATCTTTATAATTGTTTGTGATGGGAGTGCTTGTGTTTATTTATGCAACGCCGCAGTCGTTGGCTCTTCTGGCGGTAAAGCGAAAGTGCTGCAATCATCACTATCGCTATTCGCTGCGGAGGAGGGGCGGGACATAACACGGTCGACAACGCAGCAGCTGCCACATCCTACATGTACAAGAACAACAGTGGTGTTGCTGGCTCAGATGTTTCCACACCCGCACTGGCAGGTCTGTCATCCTTCCTCGTGTGGTTTCTCCTTTTATGTCACGGCCAATCAGGGGGGTTTCTTGAAGTTTTTACTCGGAACTGAAGGTATGAAGCAATGGCGCTTTGCATCTGTGAAAGTTCTCAGTCATTTAGGTCACGTCCTATCACGAGCCACCTTCAGACAGATAGGTTTCAAGAAACTTGAAGAAGTATCCAGCTCGAATTTTGTTTGGGACTCCCCTCCTCTGGGGGATCTGTTTGGTTTGGTATTCGCACAGACAGTAAGGGGCCGAGGTAGGGTTGTATGATGTGCATCTTAAGCGACACACTGAAAAACACAGCTCTCCAATGAAGAGGCAGACGACACAGAGGTCCAAGCAGAAGCGCTTGGAACTCTTCATCTGGCCATTTCACACTGGATGTGTCCATTTCGCACAAGTTGCAAGAAAATAATTGCCAAAAATGGCACTCACCAGCAATGTTCCCTCTAAGCCGCGTGCTTGCAAATCGCGCATGCGCAACTGGCACTGCTCCAGCGTTCTCCGCGCTCCGGCAAATCTATGCAACGCATAGAAATAAATCGAAATAAAATCCAAGCTGAACTGTAAATAAATCAAACACACAACGCTTATGTGTTTAATTTATTTACAGCGCGAGCTCGGAGAACGCTGGAGCGGTGCGTGATTGCGCATGCGCGATTTGCAAGCACGCAGCTTAGAGGGAACATTGCTCACCAGTCACCTCGAAGTATCTGTAATTGGGGTTACTTATGAGTTCCAGCAATCACCAGGCAACTACGTCTAATCTGCAGGACTGGGAAAGACCTTGCCTCAACGGTTCCTTGTTTCCAATGCTGTCTGAATGCATGGAAAACAGCTTAGTTCCTGAAAAGGTTCATAGAACTAGGAAAAGTCCCAACAGTACAGAAGCGGTGATTGACAGACATCAATCTAATAAAATGCAGTTTTGAAACCCAAAGATGTATCAAGGTCTTTCCTCGGTCTCCATTTCAAGTTTCACTGAGAAGTCACCGATAGAGTTTACATTATAATGCAAACAATCACAGCCTCCCCTGAGTTTTAATCATTAGAAATCGTAAACAAAACAGGAATCAGTATCTGAGATGGGATAAAGTACATTAATAAACAGCAGGGCAGCTGATTTTCAGTGGTTCTGATGAAAATAGAACCAAGGCGCTTTCATGTGCGCACATTTTCTCGTCAGCGCCGCCTGAGTGATGCTTTAAGACAGGACATCGGAGGAGTCGGCACTCCGCGGGGACCCGCTGCTTGTTTTTGCCCTGGGGCTGACTTGTGGGTCGCATACACATTAAATAGTTTTTTGTTGTTTTTTTTTTCCCCTAAGGTCTCCGCAGCTGCAAAATCAATCAATCCACTCACAGACACACATGGCTCTGCTGACACACACATTTGTAGTAATGTCTTCAGGTGACCAACCGCGGCAACGTTAACATATTTAGACGTCTAGAAAAGAAAAAGCGAGAGACCAAGTGTATTTGCATATGTAGGCATGTCAGCATGTGTGTGTGTGTGTGTTTGTGTGTGTGTGTGTGGTTTGAAGCTGGTCGGCCCAAGCTGTTAATCATGATAGTTTGACACCTCCCCCCCTGGCCTCTGCATGGGTCATTAAGGAGCCACAGCACAGCTGGAGAACAGCTATCCTGTAAAAAGATGCAGGGAATGTGCTGGGATACGACAGGACGAGGCCCCTCTCTGGTCCGGGTGGAGAGGCTGGGCGATAGATGCGGCTTTCGGTCCAAACACATATCAATCCCACGGGGAGAACCATCGGGCCACGCCAAATTGGCATAATTGTCCAATTATTTATAATATTTTAAGGGCTAATGCCGGGGCGGATATGCAACCATAGCCCCGGCAGTGCCCTGCAGCCAGACCCCGTTGCCATATATCTGACGGAGGCAGAGTGGGGCAGCACGGGGACAAGACCCAAGATATGATCTTCAGGCGAGACGGAATCAGAGGGAGCTGGGTCAGAGAGGATTTCACGCAGATGGGACTTTGAACATGGAGGTAACAACATCAAAGTTATAGGTTTTAACCCCTCGGGTAGAGGGGGGGCTATTTAAAGATCCATTTTGAGACTTTAATTGAGCTGATCTATTGCCGGATTAGACGCAGAGGAATAATCAGTGTCCGGGGGAGGGCTGAGTGGTTTCGCTGTCACCGGTGTGAGGTTCCCCCTACCCGGAGGTAAAGTTGTTTTTCGCTAAGGGCAGCGAGGGAAGAGAGGCAGAAAAAAGTGAAATGTTTTTTAATCAAATTTTAATCAAGAGACAATTCTGTTTCCTCGAACAAGTTAGGGAGACTAAGTTGATGGCAAAAGAGGAAACAGCGTGGCGATGATAGATTGGGTCTTTAAACCCAATGGAGCCTCGATGGTGTCTTGTTAAATTTTAATGGATCAATTGATTTTCAATGAAGTTGCCACGTCCTAAAAAGTTGAAGCCGATATAAAAGGGTGAAATTTGGAGACCCTTTGTGCGAGGGTCATTTCGACCAGTTAATTGAAACACCTGCACGGAATGTAATTGGTTCACTGTATAAATACAGTGTTAGCTGTCAGTCTTTGAGGAAGTCAGACATTATTGTGGAGTCAACACCTTTGCTTTGGCACCAGGAATGACCCGACCTTTCAGCAAAGCCCCGGTGCTCAATACAACTTTATTACTTTATTGACTCACAGCACTGTAGACATTTCAACCTGAATGTCAGACTGCTGATGTCATACTCACTGGACCCGTCTTCATGAAACCACGAGCCATGTAATCATCTAAAGCCCCCGACTCCTCTTCATTTGGCTCGTCCCCCGCTCTCTCTGAGACGCTTGACAGGATAGGCGGTCGTCGTTCTGGCCCGAAGCCTGACCACAACATTACTCTCTCCTTGCTGGTGCGCGCCCATCTAAGAAAACACTACCGGTAATCACGTTATCATATTACACAGCATCTGTGCTTCGTACCGACTGAGTATTAGCTGGATGTTGCATTGGATTACATTTCATCTTCAGAGTGTTTCCTGTCGCTACGGTTGGCTATTACTATTATCACCACCCTGGCGAGGCGGGACAGAAGCGCGGCAGCACATAAACTGGAAATGTCACGGGGGGGGAGGGGGGGTTAGCAGGTAGAAAGGGAGTGCGGTAAGAGGCTCGAATGTGGAGGGCAGCGCATGTTTCTGACATGGTGTGTGACGAGGGGCATCGCACCAACCCGTGCTCATGAATAAGATATGGGCCGAGGGGGCCACTGGGGCGCCCCCGCCGTCCATTTGCCATTTGCACGGTTGGCCAAAGCTGTGGAGGATGACCGGCGCTGTGCTGCGTTGCTTAGGAATACAAGACAGAAATAGCATGCCCAGGTAGATGTCTGCAGCGTGTAACGGTGCCGACTGTGGATTGAGGTTTTCAGGTCGGACAGACTGATGTAATTAATGACTTCTCTGATTACAAAGCTGCAAAAGACACGTTAATTTGACTTAAAGGAAAACTGCTGGGGATCCGTGAGCCCCATGTTGGGTCTCTCTCCCTCGGCACCAGCATCATGTTGCGATAAATAGAGACAGCGCTGCAAGCTGTCTGTCACTGTTCACTGTCTCTTCAACATGTGATGTGATAAATGTAGAGATATTGCTGGAGGGGGGCGAAGATTTCTGTAATGCAATCTTCAGCGCTCGCATTGGACACAGATATTCGCCTTGACTTTTTCAGAACTTGGCCTTGAGTTAACAAATTGATGTTGTTTAACGATTTCCAATAACAATCCCCGTCTTGCAAGCACGCCATCTGCAAGCTCAATACGGAGGGAGACTGGTGAAAATTGCATGGAAATCTCAATTATGGGGTTGCTTTGGAAATTATAATAAAGTCATTGCAATGCGCCACAAAATATATATATAATTATATATATATATATATATGTTTATATATTTGCGGGCTGGCAAACCTGAAATGGTTATTGACTTTCATCTGAAATGTACCTCCACCCGACCCCACACGGTAGGTCAAACTAGCATTGATCCAACCCCCCCCTCCTCTTTCTTTTCCTTCCTTTTTTCTCCAGCGCCCCCCTCGCCACCCGACCAAAGCAGATGAGAATCGATATAAAATCAAGGAAATGGCCGGAAAATAAGTTGGTCACGAAAATGTTCAGGGCTGAACTTTTACATCAAAAAAGGGAACGGTGGAACAAGGTGAAGGCGGTGGGGGGTGTGGGTGGGGAATGGGGGGGGGGGGCACATCAGTTGCAAGGATTTTTGAAGGCTCTGCCTCGTCGATGGGAAACAACAAATTGAGGTGAGGAGACAGAGGAGGGAAGCGGGCTGCTCAGACAGAGGAGAGGTCAGAACCACTACAGATGAATTGGAGAAAGAAGTGCTCTGCAGTTAACACAACCTGACACGGCTGCAGAAAGGCTAAGCCTAGTTCAACATGACTGTCTGACTATTCCTTATTGCGGAGCAGACATTGTTAACAGAATTGCTGGTATTTGAGTTGGCTTTTCTGAAAGGATAATATTGAGTGGAAACACTTTTTTTTTTAGGTCTGTTATAGCTTTTATTGCCTGACACCAACAGTGTCAAAGATGCCACCCCCCTCAGGCGCACACACATGTAAACAGCCATTGCTGGCTAGCACAGCCTTTAACCTCAAAGCCCCCAGGGTCTCCTCCAGCTTTAAATACACCTCTCAATCGAAAAATGTGCATTTTAAGAGGCGGCAGGATAGTTCAATGTAGTTGTTAAACGCTGACCTTACTGTTAACATTCCCCGTTTGCAGAGTGAAATATCTAATTCTGCTGCACCAGGCAAAGCAAATCAGACAATAAACAAGGCACAGGGCTGGAGGCAGTGAGCTGAACAGATTCTGCTGGTCATTCAATTCCACACTGCAAGCAAACCTGCAGCCCGTTGGAGGAGCTGGAGGAGCAGCTGGGCCTGTAAGACCCCCCGTACTGTGTAGCCCCTTTTCCACCCAAATCCGTTGGAACCTATTTACCTGGGGGAAAATAATTCCCTGTAATCCCCGCGGTCTGGGTTTCCACCGCACCTCAAACGTTTTGGGGAATTTATTCAAATCAGGCAGATGACGCGTTGGGAAGTGGGAACTGCACTGCAAGACAGCAGTACACTCAGTCCGACACGTAATAGCGAAAAATTTCCAACCCCGGACCAGATATTTTTTCAAGGGGAAGTTTGGGGTCGCTGGGACTGTCGGGTAATGTCGATGGAAAAGGGGCTAATATCTTTTATCATGTAAGCCGAAGTGAACAAAAGGCCGATTTGTAGGAAACTAGGGATTGATCGGGTCCATGTAGAATTATCTTAAGTGCTGCGGTCTGCACATCAAATAACCCACAGCTCACCAAATCAAAGTCATCCAAACTTTGTGCCAAGACTCAGTTGAAATAAAGTCTACTAAAAGGCTCACAGCTTCCTGGGAAAAATTGTTCCAGTGTACTACAACATCGGATGACCAGATGACAGAGATACTCATTAGTGACCAGTGGGCATACATTGCATAACAGAAATGTATTTAATGAGCTTACAATAAATTGCTGCTTCATGCTTAAAGTAGAGGATGCAGGGTAGCAAAAAAAAATAAAAATGAAGAATGGGTGTTCATATCAGAGAGGCTTTAATTAGGGATGAGAGGAAAACATCAAGGGAACCGGAGAGCTTGCCCAGCGGGGACTTGGCTGAGACAGGCCTGGTTGTGAAGGCAAGAGATGAAATACGCACAAACAATAAAAAAGGAAACTCAACCAATAAGAGTGGAGAAAAAGTTGAGAAGGGTAAGCCATCAGCTGGGCTGGATGGAGAGGGCTGGGGTTATTGAATAAGGACACCTCACACTGGATAAATAAGGGTGATTAAAAACACGCACTTAAGGGTTGAATGTAATTGAGGAAAGAAGTAGATGTTAATGGAAGGAGGTATGGAGGTACTCAGGTGGAGATGGGGGGGGCAGGGTTGGGGATGGAGGGTGATAAGTGGCTTGCAGGCACACAGGCTGAGGCCATCGCTACTGCACGAGGTTTTGTGTTTACTACGAAGGGAACAAAAAACAAGAAAGAAATATCCGATTCGTTCGTTTCTTTGGAAAGGCTGGAAGCCAGGGAAGACACACGCGGGGTCAAGAGAACCGGGCTCTACTGAGTTGGATAAAGTCCGGAAAACAAAAGCAAACAAGGAAATCATGAAGCCAATCGAGAGAAAAGCTGGTACAGGGAGCGTCGGGGAAAAAAAAATCTACAAAGAGAACACAGTGAAAGAGAAAAACACTGACCAGCAGGAGGATTAAGAGTTGAATGTAGTGGGACAAAAGTAAGAAAAAGTAATTCACAGAAGCTAGTCTAAGACATCTGAAAACTTTTGAAATGAGAATTTCGGGTTATCCAGCCCAATTCCGAAAAAGGCATGTAAGCCCTTCGCATACGAGACAGTTTATATAATTGAACGGCACACAGACACGTATTCATGTACATTGGTTTAGTGAAAGAATCCGCACATAAGCTGCAACCACTGCAGATGTGTTACCAAACAAGCCCTCGTGTCACCCCTTTCCCCTCTGGAATGAGACAGCCGCGGCTGTGCGACGTCAGAAGCGAAATCAGTTGAAGTGCAACATCAGGGACTACAGCAACACACCGAGTTACAACTCGAGGTGTCACACAAAAAAACAACATTGGTTGCGTCGGAAGACTCGTCTGTCAAAAAGGTTCAGTCCATCGCTCTACTTCCTTTTAATGTAGACCTGTGCATAAAAGATGCTCAGCAGCGACGTGGTGGTGAAACTGCCTGGACGGAAATACTGGCAGTAAACAGCCAGCCGCCCGCTACTCTTACAAACCCCGCCCCAGTGACACACGCACACGCACGCGCGCACACACACGCACACACACACGCACCGGCTCCGTACACCCACTACAACCTTTTGAAGAGTGAGTGACAGACGTACAACACAAACACACACCCGCTCCGACAAATGTAATTATTTCATAGACTGGGGGTTGATGGAGATTGATGAAAAGAGATAATACTACACCGCAGGTAAATGCATGAATATGGTAGGTGGTTCCATGCATAGTCATAATAAATTAGCATATTCGTTACCACTAGTGTTTGGGAGTTATGACTTTTTTTTATTATTATTGTTGTCTGCAGGTCTTGAACGCACAAGCTGTTGACCTATGGAAATAGGTTGTCATTTGTTGAGACCTTGGAAAATATGGCACAAGCATGCATAAACTCATCGTGCAATGGAAAGGAGTGAAACCATCATTGGGGACACATTATGCTTGAAAGGGTTTTGCCAAGCAAAAGGACACTGTCATATCTAACAACTTAAATCGACCAAAATCTTGTAACTCGCCTTGTAAAAGGTTAATAAATATAAAGGTGAGTCTTGGGAGATTTTACAACAACGCGTTGAACAGTGTGTGACAGAAAAACCTGATTTTCTGCTACTTTTTCCAAAACAGCAGTTGTTTTTCAAAACTGTGATGAATATCCTTATCGTAATAAGGAGAGTTCACAGAAACATGCAGAGAAATGGCAAAAAAAAAACCCTTCTGAAAAGCCGGATGGAATGAAATACTGAATGCCAAAGAGACACCAGGTGAACCTCCATGTGCTGTGTGTTTGTTCCACTGCTTCCAAATGTAAACTGATGTGCACAGGTGTATCCACCGGACTGCGAGAAGGTCGCTGGTTTGATTCCAAAACATTAGCTGTTTTCCCTGCGGTTGTTTGGGTTTCCTCCGGGTTCTCTGGTTTCCTCCTACTGTCCAAAAACGTGCAGCAGGTACATTGGAGACATGTGAATGAGAGAGCAAATGGTTTTATGTCTCTTTATGATGATGCCCAAATGAGTGAGTGAATGGTTGACCTGTGTCTATGTGACATCTGAATGAGTGTGAATGGTTGAATGTGTTTGTATGACGTGAATGAGACAGTGAATGGTTGTATGTCTCTATTTCATGATTGAATGAATGAATGAATCAATGAATCAATGAATCAATGGTTGAATGTGTTTGTATGACATGAACAAGGCAGTCAATGGTATCTATAAGAGTCTTGAATGAGTCAGTGAATGGTTGTTTGTATCTTTATGTGATCTGCTGATGAGCAGGGAACCCAGCCTCTCATCCATTTATAGCTAGGATGGGCTCCAACCGCCTGAGTGCAAGATAAGCAGTATAGACAATGATCAATTCATGAATAGTTACACTGATTTACTCTATCCTAAATGTCTGTAAGTGAGACAAACAAGTCAGATTTGACAGGACGTCGTGATGTTGTGCTCTAGGTGTGTGGGACGGAGGGGGCAGGCGCTGCTTTGCCAGGTGACTGCGAGCAACGCAAATCAGAGGCTGAAGCCACACAGCAGGATCGCATCGTGTACTGCACTCTCTCCGTACTCCGACTGGATCGACAATGTTCTGAGGGGTAGAGGCAAGAGGGCTGTCCAGAAAGGATTTTCGACCCCGGCGACCTGACATATATACATGTCGCAGCTGTCGGCTTCCTTCTTGCAGTATTGTGGTGCTCGACGAGGAATAATTGATGACGGAGCCTTGGAGTCGTGGATGAGTTCAACTTTAATTATGAGCCCAGCAATACAACAGAGCATATTACACTTCTGGGGTGCATATATACCCCCGGCTTAAATCACACCCCCAAGCCCATAGTCCTGTGGGGTGAGAGCCCACGCTCTTCAGTGTCCACCGCACACGGCGGGGAACCTGGGCAGGAAGCAGAACTTCACCCTGTGTGCCGGTTTCAGCCGACCGAGCGATGACCGCTCTCTACGCCCGCCCATATCCAAAGAACCCGGAACGGCTCATCGTACGGGGGCTGAAGAGGCGAGCGGTGAGCGTCATGTCCCACAAACACAAACTGAGCTGACAAGAGCTCTGCAGTTACAAAAGATCACGGGAAACAGTGGTGAACAGGACCCGGAAACCGAGGGCCGGGGGCCTGACCAGAACCGCGGTCAGGCGGGGAGTGGGAGCGGATCTCTCAGGCAAGAACCCACTGTAAAAAGTCCACCCAGATGCCGTCTGAGATCGCTTCTTGCAGCGCCACCTTGAGGGAACGGTGGAACCGTTCACACAAGCCATAAGCCTGAGGGTGGTATGCGCCGTTGTACAGTCTACCTTAGCCCCGAAAGACCCAGCAAGTGCAGAGCAGAGCAGCGATACAAACTGCGGACCCATGTCCGAAGTAATGTCGGATGGAGTGCCAAAAAACAAGGAAGAGAGAGGAAGAGGAAGAGAGCCCTGAACACGTCCAAGTTCGCCATGAAAGACAGCTGAATGATCTCCAGCCACCTGGTGGTCTGATCGACCACAGTCAGCAGGTGCATAAAACCCTGCAAAGGAGACAGAGGGCTTACCAGGTCGACATGAACATGATCGAAATGCCAGAAATGCCCGCACATGCCCGCTTGCACGCTACACACACGACGGCTCACTCCTTGATATCCTTACGAATGCCAGGCCAGACAAACTCAGCACTCACCATTTTCACAGATGCTCGGACGCCCTGATGCGAGAGGGTATGCAACGAGTTGAAAACACGCTGACGCCAGGCCACCGGAACCACAGAACCACAGGGCGGGGACGGCCAGTAGAGACGTCACACAGGAGGACAGGGCCGCCTTCCTGCACTCGTCCAGCTTGAGGCCTGAGTGCGGTGACCTCAGCCAAGGCCCCGACAGTGATGTCAGACACCTCAGTCATCAACGGTAGGGGGGGCTTCAGGTGTTGGATGGGCCAGAAGGACTGCGTTAGCCAGGACGCGCTTCGTCCTGTCAAAGCCCGAATCCGCTCCAGAGTCCAGTCGACTATGTCGCTCCCCTACCTGGACGGCAGAGCCTCGTAAAGCGGCTGAAGGACGTGGGCAGAGTGAGGGAGGAAACGGTTGTAGAAATTCACCATGCCCAAGAACTCCTGCAATGCCCTGACCGAGGCCAGGTCAGTCACCTCTCACACCTTCAACGGAACTATGGCCTTGCAATGGCCCAGGAAGTCAATCACAGACCAGCCAAACTGACATTTGGCTGGGTTGACTATAAGGCCGTGCTCATCTATAAACGGAAAATCTGTGTGAAGTGCTCCAGGTACTTGTCAGCTGACGGGCTGGCCACCAGTATATCGCCGAGGTAGATGAACACAAAAGTGAGGTCATGCAGCACGAGTCAATAAGCCTCTGAAAGGTCGGAGCGGCTCCTTTCAAGCTGAAGGCATGCGTGGGAACCCGCCGGCCCTGGGCACCTTGTGGAGCGGGGAGGCACAAGGGCTGCCAGACAGCCGCACTATCCCCAGCCCTTCCATGGTGGCAAACTCCTCCTTAGCGGTGGCTAGCTTGGCACCGCACCCATGTGAAAACAGGTAGTCCCACCACAGGGATGAAGTGCTCCACGCGCCCCGAATGAGCAAGGGGGGAATGCAACGCCGCGCCTTGCTGCTGAATCTCCTGTGGATCGCAAGATCGCGCATGCTGCAAACGGACAGACTGTATCTCTGGAGCTGGAGATTTTTGAGCACGGTGTATCTACCCGTCTGTGGGGGGGTCGTGCAACAGCTCCATGGCTTGCCGTGTTGAGTGCTGATCCAGCACCATGATGACCAAAAAGTACCTGGCTTCATCTGCAAAAATTCCCCGCAGTTGGAAAAGCGCTTCCACATGCTGACATCGCCCACATCACATTCCTGTTGCTCCCACCGTTACCATCCAGTCACGGTGGGTGAGCAGCCCGGGCGCCTGACCGAGAAAGTTTCAGATACCTCCAAGGCCGCATAACGTCAGAGTCACCAATGTGGCGCTCGCTGAGGAATAATTAATGATGGATGAGTTCAACTTTAATCATGAGCCCAACAATACAACCGAGAACAGTGCACTTCTGGCTTCTGGGGCAGATATATACCCACGGCTGAAACCACGCCCCCCCAGCCTCTCGTCCCGTGGGGTGAGAGGCCACACCCCTCAGTGTCCACCACAGTATCTCCATTAATTCTACTTGCAAACTAGCTTTGTTGCAAGTACAATGTTTGCATTCGATCCTGATAAATATAATCGGTTCACACCTACACACTCCGCTCTTCGTGGAGAATGTGCAAAGGGGAAATGCTGCACTGAACTTCCTTTTAACACACACGTCTGGATTGCTGTTATTTGAAAAAAGACAAAAAAAAAAAACCCTGTGAAAATCATATGCATTACGGGACTATGCTTGTCATACGCCAGTATGTTATTTTGAAGCGGATGCTGAAAGAGAGTCGCTGAAGAGGGCCGATGCAACAATGGCGTGGAGTAAGGAGGCTGCAAAACGAAGGGGAGCAGAGCAAAAAGAAACGCAAGAGGTTGAAAGGAAGATATGAGGCGGCGGCAGCCGAAGCAACCGAGAGCTGTGAAACGACGGAAGGAGAAAAGCCCTGGTGTTTGTCACAGTCACTATGCTGATGTCTCCAGAGAGGAGGCGAGGTGGAGACCGGGGGAGGGGACAAATAGGAAACACAGCGAGGAGAAGCATTAACATTGAAATGCTGACGCGTAGGAAGAACTGTGTTTAAAAATGGACCCCCGGTTCACTCGCCAGTACGGGAGACCCAGTGAAAACGGGAACGAAGCAGCAGGATAGCTATTTGATTTGTTTCAATTCAGCCTCAATCATCTGTACTTGAAAGCATATGTGAGATACTGATGAATTTTTCGATGAAAAATTCTGAAAAAGTGAGCGAATAATCATCCGAACCCCGAAGATTGTTTGAGGGGGTACAGCCGGGATGACTGTTTAGTAACAGTAGTGTAACTGAGGAGAATAGAAAAATACAACTTAACCGGTCTTCAGTGACCTTTGACCAATATTTCAGGTCTTATGGCTCAAGCCACAAAGTGACCGTCCATCAGTCCTCATTTGCATGGAAATACCTTTTGGCAGCGGATGCTTTCATGTCACTCAGACGTCCAAAGAAATTGGATGAAAAGATGAGCGGGAGGCAGAAAGAGGGGCAAAAAAAACAACAACAAATAAAACCCACATAATTCAAGGTCTCAGCTGAGCGGACAGAAGAGTTGGTCACTGAAGAGACAACGTGTCCAAGGCAAGAATCTCCGCTCATTAAACCCACCCCCACCTTGCAGCCAACTCCTTAATTCCCGACGCCACTTTTACCAGCCCCCTTCCTTCCCCATCCACCAATCCAGTCACATCAACCATCCCGATGGCTGCCCCCTGGAGGACGGCTCATACTTCCTCTGTAAGTTGCCAGAAACTGAAGCTTGTTGCCATAGAAACACCCTTGTATAGGAAGGGAGGGGGGAGAGGGACAGGGGGGGTCTCTGCCGCATTGCTCGACTTGGATGAGTGTGCCTGAGTGCTTGTTGGTGCGTGTTCGCGCATGTGTGTGTGTTTTTCCGATGAAGTCCCGGTGAACGACGGTGTAATCAGGCACTTGTGGATGCGTTCTGTGTCTGTGTTTTTGCAAGAGAGTGAAAGAGAAAAGACACGGGGAAAGTAAACATCTCTGCTTATTTATTATGTTTCATTGCACGCGGCAAAGTCCGAAACATCTGGATGCATCGGCATGTTGGCGCGTGCAAGAGAATCCGATTCCCTGCCCGTTCATTTTCATCACTGATGCAAATGTGACCGGGAGTTTGATTGGTGATGACACTGATACCCGCCTCAAACATGGCGGGCCCATTACGCTTGATCACTGGATTACTATGGTGGGATTAAATCTCCACAATCTCTCCTGGATCCTAAAGACCCAAACAGATCTTACCGTCGGCAGCCCCCCCCTTCCCTTTACTACATCTCTTCCACAGGCCTTCTGGTGAGGGAGGTGACATATTGTATTGGACAATCAGACGAAGGTTACAGACTCTTGGCCCCCTCATCACCGCCTCTACCATCACCACTCGCAGCCCGACAGGCCCCTATCCTCTATTGATCCCACAATCTCATCAACCCTGTTTCCTTGAAGATGCAATTTCCAGCGCATCAACACACAGCGCTGGAACACTTTGTTCTAGCCGCTCCCGTCATGTCATTGATCAAGTTCCCCGCTCGCTTTGCTCGGCTACCACCGTCCCATCCCCTCTATTCTGGCGTCATTACACCGCTGCCGGCGTCACCTCCAGCCGCCAGTAACTATTCCCACGGACGCCGACGCCCGTTGAGACACGACATCTTTACAAACATCACCTGGCTGTTCACTTTGTGCCCTGCCTGCTCCTTTGACTGAATCAGTTTCAGAGTGCTGGCAAACCACAGAGTGCAGGAACATTGTGAACACACACACACACACACACACACACACACACACACAGACACACACACACACACACACACACACACACGCTGCGCTCATATAAACACACAAGCGCGGGACATACAGTAGCCATCACAGTCTTGTGAAAAGACTTCCTGTGAGTCGCATCGGATGGAAGCCTTTAGACCATCACAGAAAAGCAGCCGTCACCTTCATTGGCAGAGTGAAAGTTCTTTATTATCATTATTTTTTAATCCCACCTGTATTTCTGGTTATAGCCGAGGCACAGACAACGACGGCCTATCCATTGCACAAGTGCAAAAAGCACACTCCGTTGGCTGTGCTTGGTGATGAGGTCATGGCAAAGTCTACACCTTAAGGCCCTCCGAGACTCTCCATCTAATCCCATCCGACTCCCACTCATTCTCCCATCTCTCCTCCTCTCTCCTCTGCTTCGTAGTTTTTTTTTCATTCTCTTTATGTAATCGTGTCACGCATTTCCGAAATGACGAACATCGTGCCTCCTTCCCCCCTTTTTTTTCCTTGCCTTCTTTTTTAATTACAGAGGCAATGATATTTACCGATTCCCCCTGTTGGTTTATTAGTTTATCCCTTTGCGACTGCTTGAATATAAATATCACTGTATAAATGTTGCCTCCTTTGCTCTCCATCCTTCAAGGAAAGGGATGAAGACGGACAGAATCAGAGGAGAATTTAATTGAGTGGGTCAGTGGCTTTGGGATGAATTATTAAATAAGCTACAAAAAAATATTGGTGACATGCTGGCAGTGACACTGGCAAAATTGTGATTAAATACACCGCATATTTTTTTTCTGCCTCCTGCCTCAACTCCTTCCCCTGTTGTGTCACTTCATCTACCATAGTCCACGTCAGACCCGCCCGTCACGCTCCTATTTAGCAGTCAGACAAGACGCAGACTATGCAGAATGTGGCCTCCGAGGCGCTAATGTCACTGTTTATTTACCGGCGCCTGCAGTTATGTCACTTGAAAGTGTCAAGCCAAAAACAGGGTGGGACAAACATGAAAGCGGGCGAGGATGGTGAATATTTTTAGCAGCACAGACATTTGGGTGCACTGCATGTCTCTCCGATTTACCTGCTGCTGCTCGACGGCACCTAACTGATCGGGCAAAACTTCATACTAGACAACAGTAATTCAGCTTTTTACGTATCCGACTTTATTGTCCTTGACAGTGTTTTTCCTGAAAAATAGAATACAATGGGACCAATTATCCCATCGCTTTTCACACCCTGATACAATGGGGGTACAGCGCCAAACACCTGCTGGTTTAGAAGGCCGCATACAGTCACGAACACATAAATTGAAAGATGAACCATTTAAATGATAAAAAAGATGACTGGCGCTTTGATTAAATCAAGCCGTAGAGCGGGGGGAGCCGCGTCTGGTCTAAATTGAGAATCATCGGCCATGATATGCGCACACGCACGAACACACACACACACACACACACACACACACACACACACACACACACACACACACACACACACAGAGAACCGGCCTATCATCAAAGACTGTCGCTGTTGTCACATTTAGCAATCAGCACAGAATCCCCCTGGAAGCTGCCCTGATTACGCTGCAGGGGGTAATGACATTTCTAAGTGTAATTAATCACGTGTCATGCACCACTTTCTCGGGCCAATGTGAAACATGTGAGGCAAACCATTATACATTTTTAAAAGGAAACCAATGCCCCACACCCACCAGCCCAGTGCCCCTACCCCCGAATGGACAGAAGACCACATTAACACAGTGACAGCCCTGAACTCAATCGGCCAACTGGACTCGGCGATTGCTGTCTCTTCCGTCGATGTCACACCAACAATAAACACACGAACTCTCATCCTTTCAGATAATGAAGATAAACCTTTTTCTTTACATATTTTTAGATCAATTATGCTGTCAAAATTGGAAGATCAGTGAAGAATAAAAACAGGTACAACCCAGAGTCCAGAACTTAACCCATGAAAATACATCATACATAGAATTTATTGTGCTGCATGGCTGGTGCTTCTGCTTCGCAGTAAGAAGGTCCCTGGTTCGATTCTGACAGATGGCCTTTTCTGTTCAGAGTCCTCATGTTTTCTAAGTGCCTGTGTGGATTTCCTCTGGGTTCTCCAGGTTCCTCCCACCTGCAGGAGATTTTTTAAAGACCCTGCATTCGAGTGACTAAGAGAGACTGAATGGTTTTATGTCTTTCAATTGGCGGCTGGTCCAGGGTGAACCCTGTCTCGTGCCCAATGACAGCTGGGATAGGCTCGAGCACCCCTGAGTGCAGGATAAGTGGATAGATAAAGAATGAACAAATGAATTAACCTGTTTGCCCAAGTTATCCGACTTTGAACTATCCATTGAACAAATACATGTGAAGGCTATCAGTCAATACGGAGCATATTATTCGTGTATAAACCTTTGCTCAAAAATTCTTTCCGTTACCGTAGCACTTATAAGGAGAGCAAACAGCCAGAATGTAAATGAAATTGTGATTAATTTATCAAAGCAGAATCTCCCAACATGAATCCCTGACAAGCATCTGGACAAATCTGAGTTTATAAATGCATATTCTATAATTGCAATTTAATATAGCAGCTTTACTGCCCGGCTCCAATGACTGCATTTTACAGCTGCGTTTTACAGTTTATACAGTCTTTACAGGCTGCGGAACAGGAACGATACTTGCGGGACGTGCTAACTCACTGCCAGCTGCCATGCATGCAGGCTGAGTGAGCTGCACTTGAGGCTGCAAGAGTGAGTCTTGAGTGATGTTTGAAAACACACATTTATAGATGGCAGCTTCTCACATGGAGGGTCTGACACTGACGGCAGCACCAACACATGGATAAAGAGATGGATGATGCATTGTGACACAGTTGAGGAGCAAAAAGGGCGAAGAAAAAACAAAACAAAACAAAACTTGGCTACGGCAAAAAAGGAGAGGAGCCAGTTGCCAATTTGTGGTGGGTTTATCCTTCACTGTAAAACATAATTCTCACCAATTAAATAAATGAATGTATATAGCAATGACATTTAAGAATAGAATGAAATAAAAATACGAACCTGATTACCTTAGTGTAATTAAATCTAACCATAAGCCTGTTGATACTGTAAGCTGTGACATACAATTTTATTATATCAAGGTCATTCATTATTGCGTGTGCGTGTGTGTTTCTGTGTGTTTTTGTCAGATGACTTGTTTTACTTTTGACAATTTTTGTTTCACTGATTTTGAAGTTTGCAGTGCAGTGCTTCAAGTCAATTGGCAGCTGCTTTTGAAAATTCATCAAAACGGGAATTCAACACTTAACGGTAATTCAACACTTAACATAAAGAAGAAATGTCCTTATGAATGAGCAACGCAAAGGGCAATTAACATGATGTTGTTGAAGGGACAGATATCTGTGGAAAGTTGAATCTCCTTCATTTTTATAATCAAGTTTATCTTGTCATCTATTATAGTCCACATCCAATGAATATTTGCCATTCATTCATTCATTACCTATATCGCTCATTCTGCACTCAGGTGTGTGGGGAGGGTGAAGCCTATCCAAGCGAGTCTAGGGCAAGAGGCAGGGTTTACCCTGGACCATTTTCCAGTCAATCACGTATAGACATGTAACCATTCAGTCCCTTGTTCACATGATAATGACACATACAACCAGTCACTGTTTCATTCACCCATCATACATGGGCATACTACCATTCACTCTCATTCACTCTCATTGACATATCTGGTCAAATTAGGGTCTCCAAATGAACCTCCTGCATGTCTTTGGACATGGGGAACCCAGAGAACCCACGCAGATGTGAGGAGAACATGGAGACCCCTATCAGAATCTAACCTGGGATCTTCTTGCTTTATTTTAAAATAAAGCAAAAATGAATATTCACGGTTATTTTATTCAAAATCTTACTTTGTCATTTAGTAGTACCTTTACCTGGTGGTATTGGTGAGGCACATACACACACACACACACACACACACACTTGCGTGGGCCTTCTTTCGAACAATCCAGTGACCTTGTGTCTCCTTGCTTATGAAAGAGAAATTAGAAAGCCTCCGCTGTCCGACCGATCCCTTCAAGTACTTCTCTGCGGTGCCGCTCTTGGTTTTAATCAGTAAAAGGATGGGACTTACTGGCCTGTCTGAGGTAATCAACATCAGGGGCCATAAAGTGATGCTAATTGAATGGTCTCCTCATTGTCATGCACGGGGGGAGTCCCTCCTCACTCGCTTTCCTTCCCGATCGTTCCCTTCCCTCCCCTTTTTTCTCTCACTCTCTTTCGCATGCCTCTGATACAGGTCCCTCTGAGAACCTCCATCGCTGGCACTTGCTTTCCCCTCGCCGACACTGCGAAGAAAACAGGCCTTGTTTGAAGTGGGTGAGGAAACTGCTTGCTGATCTCCAGCCAGGTCCAAATTGGGGAGCGAATGAGAGGAACACCTCTCGATCGAGCGAGCAAGGGAGGTTAAAACGCACACAGAGTGGGTGTCGGATTGTGACGTGACCCTCAACCTACCTAAGAGCGAATCCTCTTACTGAGGCTCTCTTTGCGAAAACTCGACACGTGATCTCTGTGAAATCAGCAAAACTTAAATGCGTCTCCTCCCAGCGGCCCCTCGCACAAACCCCGCCGCGTGAATTCCAAAAGAACCGAGCTGGGACCGTGACCGACTGCATTGGCAAGAACAAAAGGCCACCGATTTCACATCCAGCTTTCCAGATGAAAGAAATCGCACTTCCATCCCATAGCGGGGTATGACGGCAAGTCAGTGAATCACATCCAAGTAAATATTGTGGGAGGATATGTTTCTTTGTTCCAGACAAATCACACTGTTGCATAACATGTCCGTAAAGCTGAACAAATGGCTTCTGCTCACAGTTAGACTGCTGTCTATTCAGCATACGGAGGCGATACTCGCTGAGGTTCTTTCCTGCGGGCTATCATGGCAGAGGTATGTCGAACAGGCCGGCATACACGCCGTTCCGGAGCCAGAGGCTGCAACTCCGACTCCACGAAGCCGAACCGTCGACAGAGCTCCTCAGCCGAGCGCGTGCCCGCGCATGCCACGCAGATTCACAATAGGTGGACCGCGCTTACAATTGATTCTCTTTAGTGCACGCTTATATTCATCTGAAAATCGGACAAAACCACATTCAACCCTGTGCCCCGAATCCCACCCAACCCTCCTCCTCCTCGACAACCTCCCTCTCCGTCACCACCCGCCCCCCAGGCAGCTGCTGCTCAGGCTGCCATCTGGAGAGAGTCTGACCACCGCTTATCAGCCCCCAGCTCATCACACAGCTGGCACTCTGGCACAGGGAGAGCGAGAGTGTGTGTGTGTGTGTGGGGGGGGGGGCGAGAGAGACAGAGAGAGAGAAATGAGGGCAAAAAAGGAAATGTTAGATGTTTAAGATGTAGAAAATGGTGACGGAGATGACCAAAAAAAAAAAGAGTGACATATGAAGTGGAGGGACATCAAGAAAACCGAGAAGATGGAAGTTGGAGGTGGGGCTGCGATAGAGAGTGGAGCTGCTAAATTAGGGGAATAGCAAAGACAAGGAAGCTAGGCAAAAGCTTTTGGACTGAGAAGTCCCATGAACTCAGTTATAAGAAGTGCCCCGCTCGAATTCTGGTTCTCAGAACTCCCCTCCTCCAGGGGAACTGTTTAGTTTTTAAGAAGACAAAGTGGAGAGCGGCGTTGTGGTTGAAGTGTAAAGCTTGGACCAATTTGTTAGTCCATTCCGTCATGTCCATTTTGTGGCAAGTAAACGGCCGATAAGCGACTGCAATAGTTTTAAAAATGGCACTCTGCTGTCATATGACTTCGTAGAATTAGGAATTCTACCAAGCACCTGCGTCTCATGCGTTCCTGTGGAACTGTAAAACCATAAGACCCTGCCTTGGAGTAGGAGCTAGAACGGTTCTAGGAACTGAAGCCCACGATCCCTGGTTCCTACGCTGTCCGAATACACCAAAAAAAAACAAAGGAAAGAAAAGGTTCGTACAGCGGGAAACGGTTTCATGACCGTTGAGGATTCGGAAAAAACATTTCTTTGCCAACTCACAGAAAGGGTCGATCTGAGGCAGTATGAGGAGAACAGAAACCCCCTTTGGTGGGAACAAATTGACAAAATCAGGGGATCCATAATGAGGAGGTTTGTGCGGGACCGCATGCTCGGGACGAAGGTACATAGATGGTTTGACATAGACAGGTCACATGACAGACGGAAGGTTCAAGTTTGCAAGAGCAAGTCAAAGCCACAGCTTCATCGCGAGTTTCATGTTCCGTCAGTTCATTTCGTTTGACTTCAAAGTAACTGACTAGTACACAGGAGTTTTATTTGCCTTCATAAAAACACTTCCTTCAGGTCGAATTGATTTTGTTTGGCTCGGATAGATTTAACAAGCCTCACCTCACTTGGAAAGATAATGATGAGTCATTATATGGAGCTACGTGGGTTACAGTGAGTTAAGCGGATTTTGAAAACAACCTTTCATTAAAATGGTCCCCGTCCGCTTCTCGGGAGAAGCTAAAGTGACACCTGCACCTCTTGCAGTGATAATGACCAAAGAAGGGAATAAATGACAAGAGGAAAAAAATCTAAAATACAGTCTAAGTTGCGATGCCAAATAAGGTTAACATTTATTGAACAGACAAGTACTGACTATGCTTTAACCAGAAATATGGAATTTGAATAGACAGCAGCAATTTTTTGTGAAATGAAACATATCCAAATTTATAAATTCAAAATATTTATGTCAAACAAAATTAGAATATCACAACACATGCACAGAAGGATGTGTCAGTAACTCAAAATAACAAAACGGGGTTTTCTGGGTTCAAAATTATATCGGTAGAGATTTGGGAACGACAAAGCGGGGCTGCTTGTCCCTGAACCCACCATGCAGGCTCCACCTTCTTTTCCCCTTCAAGAACAAACATGTATTCGCTTTCCCATCATTCGGTAAATTGCTTTCTTTCTGCATCAATTTTTCTCTTCTTGCACATTTCAGATAAATTGTTGATATATGCCATCACTTTTCGGGTCATGAAGTCAACTTGCATTGCGGGCGATGTAGTTTGGGGTCAGTGTACGTTTTATATAAGTGTGTACTTGTATTTTTAGACAACCATACGCATGTTTAGCTCCTGCGAGCCACAGAAAATGGCGTGGAGGGCCAGATTCGACCCGTGGGCCTTAAGTTTGACACTTGAATTAGGGGATGTATATTGCAGGTCATTGAGTTGCTGGTCAAACACCAGCAAACTCTCTCACAATAGCCAAACATCTGAGTTGGACTGCTGCAAGAGAGGGTCAAGTCTGTGCTTTTCTCATTATTATATTATAATGTCAAGCAATATAATGCAATTTTAACCGAGTGTTTGACGTCCCTAACTGTTCTGGTAACACATCATAAAACATTATTAATTTTAAAGGCAGATTTATTTGTTTTGGAAGCTAATGTGCTCCAAGAAGTGGTCGTGAAACAGGAGCCGGGTTATTAAGCATAATGAGAAATTAAATGCATCTTCCTGACCAAATGAAAGATGGAAGTCGGAGCGTTATTATGGTCACAATAAAAGAAAAAAAAAAAAAAAAGATAGGTTTCATATTTAATGGACTGATAATGTTTGGATTTTAAGAAAAAGAAA
>CAAKHD010003337.1:37352-51536 GCA_901007705.1 Fistularia tabacaria | reverse complement strand
TTTTTTTTTTTTTTTGTTTTTTTTTTTTTTTCTTTCCTAACTGTTTTTTTTTTTTTTTTTTTTTTTCTTTTTCTTTTCTATTGTTGCTGCTGCAACACCCGAATTTCCCCTATGGGGATCAATAAAGTATTATCTTATCTTATCTTATCTTACTCAAATGTGTTAGTTTAGCTAAAATGCATCAGCTTGGACATTAGTCTTGAATGCACGGATGAATTCTGGTCAGTTTGAGATAAAGTTATTACTCATGCATGAAATGCACACCTGTCAATATCTGCCCAGCTTTGCCGACTTGTGCGGGGAAACCACTTCATTTGCTAGTTATCTGGAGAGGAGGCGCCACTTGTGCGGAGGTGTCGCGTCCCTCACTACCGGAAAAGTTCCTGAACAGGCTTTTAGTGCGTCTGCCCTGCCGGGTCAAGTCACACTTGTAAACTTTTCCCGATCATTCATCAACAACCCATGTCCACTTGACTGAGGCAGGTGCGTGTACGGTACCCTGGCGTTCATCTTAGGAATTCTGGAAAAAAAAAAAAAAGGCATGAGTGACAGCTCATGTTTTTTTCGGGATGATCTGCTGCCTTCTGAAAACCGCCTTCAAGGGGGCGAGAAAGGGGTCAAATGAAACCGAAATGCTGACGGGATCCTAAAAAGTTGGCAGGCTCATAACTCTGTGTGTATTTCAAAGAAGACAACATGAGCCGCAGCTGAAAAAAGCAGCTAATGAATCAGACCTCGGACTCGTGTCGGAGGGTGGTGGTGGTGGTGGTGGTGGTGGTGGTGGGTGGGTGGGGGGGGGCCAACGAAGTGATGTTAACAAGATGAGGCGTTTGATGGGAGGAGAGTTAAAACACAAAGCAAGTGGAATGATGAAACCACTCTTTATACACACACATACACGGATGCTGACCAAGTCGAGTGAAGCAGTCCCAGTTTTGCCCTGGGAGCCGCCCATCAGGGATAATTAAACCCAGTGATCTGTGACCTCCTTGCCACTCCATGTCGCTGGTTGACTGTTCAGAAATATATAGGGAGAATCTCGGATTCCTCTGCGTTCATCGGGAGTCACGGTTAAACCAAGAACATCATAAATGTCTGCGGTGACTCACAGCTTACCTCTTCCCTTCCTCTCTCGCTCCCCCTCACCTCCATTGTGCAAACCTGCAGATTTATTTCACCATGGCTTTTGCGTCACTCAATGCGAAAACCTTAGTTTGGCAGACACTAAAAATATTTAGATCAGGAAAGTCTGTTTTTTCTTTCCATACGCACAAACACACATATTGGTCTTGTATATAAATGTGTGTGTGTGTATATATTAGCATTTCAATTCTTCCAATATTTGTGAAAAGCCTGTGAGTTCAAATTATAACTAAGCATTTGAGATCTGACCCCAAAATGGTAAAATTGAAGAATAAATATTATGTTATAGTTAGTCTGTCCAGATCTTTTTTTTCCACATTTCTACTCCACTCTTTACTTATTTCTCGGTTAACAGTTTTACAGAATAAAGATAATTAATTTTTAATTTGATGCTGTTTTTTCCCACCATCAAAGTTTTCTAGGTCATTTACAGCTCCTCACCAATAGATATACAGAGTCTTTAATTTATTTCGATTTTTTACCTTCCCTTTTTCTTCAGGCTTTAAAATAAATCATTGTTGACTTTAAAGACTTTCAAAGGGTCAGAAGTTGACTAAACCAATTTCAATCTTTTCTCATTAATACTCGCCAACGTCCAGGTATGCGCTTTCTGCTAAAAGTTCGTGATAACATTTTTTCGTACTTTTCTACAGGTTTTCATTTTTCTTCCGAACCGTCACATTTCGTTCCTGGATCATTTGGTCTGATATTTTCCTGACTTTTTAAAAAGGTTGCTATTTGCCCCTATACTGATGTTTTCTCTCCCCCTTTTGAAAACAGGTTGATACGGCCCGGACAAAACGTGACTCGACAACTTGCCAAGTACTCTTGACACAATCAGATCAAATGAACAACAATGTGATAGGACGGTAAAGAAAAGCATGTGCTTGGTTATTGGACAGGCAATCACATCGCAGAACTCAAACGGAGGTCGGGAGCAACACGGCTCCAGTCGGTCCTGTCTTTTCCACTGCGTAGTACCTCGTCATGTTTTCTGCTTCTTTCCTTTTTAATGTAATGATCTCGGGATGATAGGTTGTCATCTGCACTGACAGGTGATCTGCTCTGATTAAAATTTGCGATGGGGTGCAAAAGTCGGCCACAGGCGCATAGTGAGGAGGACTCAGGGCAGCCGGTGGATCGTCTAAGTGCTCTAGATGAACCTACTTCCTGCTTTCAGTCTAGTCTATCAAATGTCGCACGAAATGCAGACTCTCCAGTTTCACAATGGTTTTATCAAGCTCCCCCCACCCCCGAGATCTTTCGTGAGACTTGGCACGCGCCGAAAGCGAGCTGGACACATACCAGCAACGTTCACACTTGATTGAGCAAAGCACAATGGCGCCGTGATGAATAGAAACCAAACGGATTTATCTGTAATTCTTGCCCTTGTTGGCTGTTTGCGAAACTTTAGGGTCAAAATCTAAGATGCTGTTACCTCAAAGAGAGGGAAAAGAGGTGGAAAGGGAAAAAGAGGGATCCTGTGGCGCTGCGAGTGAAAGCATAAGCATTCAACTTGTATAACAGCACGCCACTTATGAGAGGCCCGGGCGCATGTGGGTGTTCTGCTTTTATTCAAGTGCAAACATTTTAGCCTTAAGAGGGAAATCTGCCAGTTTCTGCTGCCAATACGAATGTGCCATAAAACGCCCACGCCGTTTCCACTGAGTCAAGTACACGCCTCATGCATAGGAACAATCTGAACAGACAGGCACGCATTCATATGTGTGCATTTACATCCACGCCTATACATCTCAGGGACACACAAACCCCAAATACAAACCGCAGAGCTGCGTGCGAGTGCCTTTTCTTCGCGGCTGTTACATCACCGTCTTACAACGCGGTTGAGATGTGAAGCTCTTTTAATACCATATTCCCACTGGCTAAGCCCTGAAACTAACACACCCAGTCCAACAGCACGCTGACCTGTGGAATCTTGATCTTTGAACTTGACAGATTTTGCGTGAAAATTGAGCTCTAGTTGCAATAAAACACATTGTTCTTATTTTTGTGTTGTGCGATTCGTAACGGGCAATGCCGGCCGCTTTGAAGCAAATCAAGATAATCGTTGAAACTGATGCTGTACAGGCAGTACGTATGCAAGTAAATGTTGCAATCTCTTCTATCATGATATAAGTGTGATATCACACATTAAAAAAGGCACTTGTGTCATTTCAGAAAAAAAAAGCATCTCAACTCCGGCTCCACAGAAGAGAGGAGTTGTGACCTTGAACCACTTCCCTCCAACAACACTTTCAATCATATAGCCGCGAACATGAGTCCCATCCCGTGGTGTTGTCCTGGCTACCATTTCTGACGAGCCACTGGATTCCCCGACTTCAGGAAAATTTAACTTCATCCGAATGAGGGCCTGATTTGAAATTAATCATTCCAAAACCCCTGCAGATTAATCCCCCCACCCGAAAAGTACCACAACTACTGTACATTTGTGTTCTCTTTAATAGACAGGGAACACAAAAAAAAAAAGATGTTAATAATTGAATGGTTCCGCTTACAATTATCATTATTATGTCAGCTTTAAAAATCCTCGAAATGTGCCAGTCCCCTGGGCTACTGAACATAAATATGTGATTTTAACTCAAAAAGCCCTCGCCTATCTTCTGCCATCTGTACGTACCTCTGCTGGATGAAGACTGTCAGAAAATCTTGACGCATCTGTGGTTTGTTTATCCTGGGTTTCATTTAAAGTCAACTGACTTTGACTACGACAGAAAAATAAAATAAAATGTAGGAGTTACCTTGAAAAGTCACCGGAAAGATTCTTTTTTTAATAAAGCCTCCGGAGTCAGCGCTCCATCAGTCAACATAAATCTGTGGTCGGGAAAACTCTCCGCTGGCCGGCGTTAAAGACTTTATTTTTGCATATTCCAAAGTAATTCCAAACCACTCAAAGGTTCACGTTTTCAGGAGAGCACGGTGTGAAAAATTTAGCTATTTGATAACGCCGTTTAAAAAACAAATGTTCCTTTCACACTCCGAGGCCTCGACGATGACAACGCAATCATGCACAGGTCACTTGCAATATGTACGACAACGAAAGGAATTTCCGCCATATTGCACAGTAATGAGGGCGGTAGTAATTCCGGTGCCGACATGTGTGCACTCGGTGTGCTCCCCATCTGTAACAGTGAAGGTCACCGTGACACGGCAACCAGCGAGGAAAGGATAAAAACGAAAAAAAAAAACAAAAGCAGAGCTCACCCCCGGTCACAGTGATGAGCAGATAATGCTGCTGGTTCCCATTACAGATCACCTCCTTGCTGATTAATTAGGCTCATCCCGCTAATTGAAAGTCACCCCTCACCCGCTGCTATGCTGCGAGATCGAGGGCAGACGGGGACAAAAAAAAAACAAAAAAAAAACGAACGCCTCGCTTTGGAACAACGAGTCACGGCGTGTTAAATCACCCGGCAGAATGCCACAGGTCCCCCCTCCGCCACCACCCACACACACTCCCCCCACTCACGGTGCTTCCCCCATCACTGACACCTACCAGACAGCGTCCCTGGGTTTTCAATGTCTGTGCAGGCGTCAGATGAATGACAACCAACCTACATGCGCCGCCCAGGGAGCGATGGCGGTAATAAGCCAATTAACTAATTAAGACCTCATTTGGAGGCCTAACGAGGAACACGGACAGTCATTTGTGTAAATAAACATGGGTTTTTGTGTGCGTGTATGTGTGTGTGTGTGTGTGTGTGTGTGTGTGTGTGTGTGTGTGTGTGTGTTTGAAGATATATGTGTTCCTGAACTGCGGTCAATAAAATGGAAAAGCAAAATAACAGAGTGGGTGAACGGGTTTCCTGCCAATGGACGCCTCCTCTCTTAGGAATGGAGAACCAAGAAAGCAGGGATGGCGCAGTATGGCGATTCGTTTATTCTAATGATACCGCTGACATCAGCCAAGTGAGGAAGGCCGGATCAGATCCGTCTTATGGCAGCTAGGAGAGGCAGGGCGGGGGGATGAGCGCTTAGCCCTCTGACTGTCAGCTCATTGGCAGCGGCCAGAGCGCAGTGGCATGGCTGCATACCAAACTGTAAACAGACGCGAGCTGAATTGTGACAGATTCTCCCGCCATCCAGTTTCAATCTACATCAAGAGACGCGGCGGCCATTGATCTCGTCGGCTTGGCACGGGTGTTGATGAGAACTCTCCATAAATTATGGCCGCGTGATAGAAAACTGAATGTGCATTGCACCCCCGACTCACTTATTGGACAACAAACACGCTATGAATCAAATCATCGGGTCTCTGTGTTGAAGCTCCAAGGCAGAGGCAGGCATCTTCAGAGGATATAATGTTTAATATCTTATTATCACTCTAATGCACTTCCTGTTTGGTAATTCCTGATGATTGACAGGAGAGAAAACTTGGACGTAGCGACACACCTTTCAGGGAAATGAGCGGGTCTTCCTCTCCGGCACTCGCATGAAATGTTCGATTTTTTTGCTGGATTCTCTGAGACCGCACAGCGGTGGGTCGACTGTCCTTGCATCATTCGTGTAAAAGTGAATTTGCATTTTCTCTTTGAAATACTTGAACAGGTTGTTTGAAGACTTCCCATCTGAAGAATTATAAATTCAGGAGAAAAGAAATATAATTATCTGGAATAAGATTAAGCATCAGCAGAATGCTAAAGGTATTTGATGATGTTTATTTATATTTTTACTTGCACGTGCTGATAGGGGACAGGCTGGGGTGGGGGTCCCCAGGTGATTGAAAATGATGGAATCAGATCACTTGAGCACAACAACACGTATTTATTTATAAGACCACAAAGGTGCAGATACTTATTTTCCCCATTCAAAAACCCTCAGAATCATTTGACGGCAGGATAGGCCGAGAAATTGATATACAAAGGAAAAAAAGAAACTGGTAAATATTGACTCTAAATTTGTCTTTATACCAAGGGCTTCCCAACATGGAGAGTCCCCCTCTTTCAATATTGAACAAAAGTTTGGGGTTATTTACACCTGATTATCAATGGAAAGAGATAATTTTGGTTTGTTTGATAATAAGATATACACTGTTACAATCAAAACAAATTTTCCAGTGTGGAATATTGTACAATCATAACTGTAAAATACCATTCATTCATTATCTAGTCTGCTTATCCTTCACTCAGGCCTCAGCTTATCCCAGCTGTCGTTGGTCGAGGGCCCGGCTTCAGCCTGCCCGCTAGTCCATCTCATATAGATGTATAACCAGTCACTCTCTCATTCCAATTTCATAAAATCATTCACTCTCTAATTCTAACATCTAAGTAATTTAGGGTCTCCAATTCATCTACCACATGTTTTTTTTTTTTCCGATCTGATGGACTGTTAGATACCATGGACTATATTTCAGTCATATTTATATCTACTTCTTTAGCAAACAAGTGTAAAAATGACATTTTATCGCATTTACAAAAGTTTCATAAACAACGTCTGCTCAGACCGCCCAGCCCAATTCCCACACACATCGATCCGAGGACCCTGGTGTGAGTGTTAATAAGGGTTTGTGTAAATCCTTATGCCACAGATTCAACCTTGGCCACTGCAGAGTCTCTGATCAAGTCAGCGGTTAATCCCCGGTGACTGAACCTCTGATATGGGCTGCAAACAGCAGGAAGGAGTATGTGTGTTGGGATACACACAGCTATAGAGGTGCAGACAGAAGCAGATGCAAAAAGGAGAGAATGAAAGATAGATGGCGATGGCAGAGGGGAGGAATATGAGATAGTGGGGAGGGGGGAAGATGCCGAACGGCAGAGCAAACAAACCGGGGGGGGGGCTGCCTCTCATACAGAGCCGAGTCATCAGGAGGGGAGAGGGTGGGATGGAAAATGACACTTATGAT
This sequence comes from Fistularia tabacaria, assembly GCA_901007705.1. NCBI lineage: Eukaryota > Metazoa > Chordata > Actinopteri > Syngnathiformes > Fistulariidae > Fistularia > Fistularia tabacaria. The sequence goes on along the minus strand of CAAKHD010003337.1, from coordinate 44,530 downwards.
CGGAGGGAAAGAAAAGGGGACGGCGAATACATAAGTGGTCGAATTGTTGATGACTGTAATAATGGAGAGCTGGGAGAAGAAAAGAGCTGAGGGTTGACTTTTTTTTTTTTCGCCCCTTGTGTGTCTCTTTATTTCTGCCGGGAGTCAGCAGGTTTGGGCTCCGGCTGCTGGGGAGCCGATCGATGGGAGTTTCTATAGCCCGAATACAATCCTCCATCTCTGACAAGCGGTGATAGACCAATGGCATGGAGAAGGATGGAAACAGCACAGGGGAGGGAATGGGTGAGCGGAGAAGTGATTGAGTGTGAGGGCATTGAACCCTTTGATACATGCATTAAAAAAAAAACACATATGTTTTTTTCTTTGCAAAAAGACACTTAATATTTAAAGATCCTGCTGCAAACTTGCTCCTGGCTCACCTGGACTGTTTTTTAGTGAAGGCGGATGTATTGAAAGTGAAGTGAGGACATTTGGAAATGTTGGTCATTTAATTAAGAACAATAATTTGTCTGGATCAGTAAAAAGCAAAAGATTGATTCTTTTGATTGTATTTTGCCTTAAAATTTACTTAGAGTTTATTTTTTGTTGTTTACTGTTGTTTATTTTCTTCAAGACTCAGGTATGGTTAAAAGTAGTGCTTTTCACATTTTAATCGAATGAATTCATTTTGGCCTTTTTTCCCTTTTTAACAAATGGCTGTGATTGTTTAAAAAAAAAATGTGGGAAAAAAAAAAATTAGCAGAACAAAATTAACAAGAAGCCGCTTTAAAAAAGAACTTTCCTGAGAACAAGACAGGAATCCTGATGTAGAGGAGAAAAAAAAATCACAAACAGAATTAAATAAAAATGGACAGTGCCAGCCCATAGATCACTGTGAGGCTCTACGAAAGTTGGTTAAGGTCAAAAATTAACAGAAGGCGGCGGCGGGGTCTCACAGCAAGAAGGTTGCTGGTTTGATTCCCCCAGTGGTCCTTTCTGTCTGAAGTCTACATTTTCTCCCCAAGTCTGAGTGGGTGTCATCCGGACTCTCCAGTTTCATCCCAAGGCCCCAAAAAGCAGTAGCTTCATTGGAGACACTAAATCGCCCAGGCTTAGGAATAGTTGTATGTCTCCATATGTGGCCCTGTGATTGGCTGTTAACCAGTCAAGGGTGAACCCCGCCTCCCCCCTAATGACAGCTGGGATAGACATCAGAACCCCTGCAACTCTGAGTGTAGGATAAGCTGTTTAGATGATGAATGAACATCTGAAAAAAAGAAAGAGACACATAAACCTCACTACCCCCATCAACACAGTGTGATATCAATGTTAAACCACAACTCTGTCATTAGTGTTGCAGTAGGGCTTAGGTGAGATTAAAGGAGGTCTTCATTTCCAGTGCTATGTCTCTCTCTCTCCCTCCCTCTCGTATTTACCCTCCCTTGTCATGATGTTCTGCTCTGTCAATAGAAAGAGAGAGAGAGAGAGAGGGAAAGAGGGGTAGAGAAGTCATGACAACAAAAAAACAAAGCTGTATATTGGAGTAGGGCCAGGCCATTCAAGCCTGAAAATAGGTTTTGAACCACCTATTGAGATCCCCAGCGTGAAGCAGCCCTTGCATCTACTTCATACGCCGGGACAGAAAGAGGGTATAAAGGAAAGTGTACGAGACGGCAAATAAGTCCCAAGATAAGGGTGTGTTACAGTGACAATGCCCTTCAAGAAGGTCCTTAATATGGCCCAGCCAGGCAGGACTAACTTGCTAATGTGCACTGTATGAAAAATGTAAGTGGCTTAAATTGGAATAGATTAAGGCAGCCATGAAGCGAATAAGTGACAGAATAAAACAATAAGTCTCGAAGGGAGCAGCGCCACTGGAGGCGAGATAAAAAAAGGGCACTTGGAGTGTCGTGTTAGCCCCCCTGCTGCTGCTGAAAGCCAGTTGAACACATGCCACGGCCAGGCGGAGGTGTTTGTTACTCCGTCCTCTGTGTGAATATTGAGTGGAATCACAATCCAATAACCTCAAATGTGGTCTAGCAACTTTGTTTTGTTTTTTTAATTCATATATTTATTTGCTGTAGCTGTACAGCAGTTTCTATCACAGAAGTACCATGTGGGTGCAGCACACCTGAAAATGGATCAAAGTGCCGCATTGCACACCCCCCCCGAGCAGCTTTTAGTTTTCTGCAGTGCCAGGTAGAACTGCGCCCGGTATGTATGTACAGCTAATCATAGCCAAGTCAAATTTCCCACTCCCTTGTGCCCTCCTGAAATGCCACGCACCAAATCCCACTGCAAGGTTCTTTCAGGGTGTTTTGGGGGTTTTTTTTTTGCTTCTCAACACTTTTGTGGACTGTTTCAGCGCCCTTCTCTAACCCAAATAGTTACTGAGGCAGCGAGGGGTCCAAACAGATTTTTAATTCCAAACAAAACATTTTCAACTTTGCTAGAAAGATCATTCATGAACGCAAATACAGTTTAAACTTCCTGTGCCTGCATTGGCTCTAGGATGCGATGCAGGGACTGAGCAGGAGGACAAACAACCGCTGTGAGGAAATATAACGCGGTGACTCAGCCACGGCGAATGGTCAACGGAGCAGTGTACCGTGAGCTCATTTTAAATAAGATCACACAAAACGCGCACTAAGAGGATTTTGTGGAATTGGTGTGACAGCCGGGGATGAATGTGTCATAGTGTGATATGACGAATACAAAGATCAGAACAGAATCACTTCTGTGGTGATTGTCATGCACGTGGCATCTAACATTTGACTCAACATGGAGATTTTCGAATGGGCTCTCTTTCACATCTGTTAACCTGACAACCAGTTAGTGAGCGTTTCCCTCTCTCTCGACCCCTCCCATGGATCACGCCTGAAACGGCACACAAGCGGATACTGACCAAAAACAAGACCCTGTAAAGAATAGCCGCTTTTTCGGACAGAAGAGTTCCAAGAAGTACGCAGCTTGAATTTCATCACAGAGGAACCATTTAGCTTTGCATTTTCAGAGGCAATGAGCGATCAAGGTAGGGTTGCGACATTTACCTTGAGCGCCAATGTCAAAAGGAAACCACCACGAAGAAGAAGAATCCAACAGGGAGAGCGAAGTTGCTACAGCATTTATGTTCCGCACGGCATGAATAACAACCATTGACTATCAAATGGTTCAAGGTGTTTTCGTTTTGTCCCTGCCTTGAGAAAACCCTGCCCTTAGCTAATCCTGTACTTATTTTGGGAAAAAAAATTCTGCCCTGGAAACCCCTCTGTGGTCAGAAGAGCCTGGGCCTCTATGTCTGTCCATTCCTTGTTGGTTCTGTCCATTTTGTCACAAGATAACAGCTCTATTGATTTTTGTTTTATTGAATAACTGGGCTCCACGAGAAGAATCTGGCCATAGCAGTGGCTTATGTGTTCCACCAAGCATCGATGTCCTACGGAACCAAAAGAAAACCCGCTATTTGGAGTAGGAGTATGAATGGTCTAAGGACCTGAGGTCCATGATCCCTGGTTCCTACACTGCAGGTTTACAATACAGAACTTGCATTGCAGGTATCAGACATCAGGGACAATGTGCCCTGGCTACTTTTTGAAAAGGTCAATTTCATTCCCATTTTTACAGCTACCATTGTGCCAAATAGTTCATGCCTTTCCAGCAAAGTATGCTAGAATGATTTCCAGGATTCCTTGAAAAGCAGATATTTGACATTTTTAGTTGGTTCTACACTAGGAGAAGTTGGGAATACCTTGTCCACCGTCAGTGTGAGCAGCGGGCAACAGTGCACACAGAGGATGTCATCTTCATTATCCTACTGGCAACAACACTGCAAAGCTGATTAAAAAAAAAAGGCCCAGACATTAAAAAAGAAATGATGTGAAGATTCGCCATGCTGAGAGGACACCTCTCTTGCAGAGGGGGCTGGGATATTATTATATATTCATGCGGTGGCAGCAGAGAGGAGAAGACTTTCGGATATTAACGGAACATTAGGCATCGGATAGACTTTTGTTTTGACAACTTGTGATGTAACTTCAACGTATAAAAGTGATCAGCTGTAAAATCATCAGTGCTTTGCAGCTTCGCCCGGGACCGAGTCCAGCTGTCACGTAACAGTAACAGCATTACATGCTCCGGGTACGAATGTCAGAAATGTGAAGGTTCTCCGATTTTCGGGTGCACTAACTTGAAACTGTTTAATTTGGTTAGCTCCTATTTAGACACATAATGGATTGGTCCAAAATAAGGTCATGATAACATGGAATGAACCAGCAAGAGATGGACCGAAGAAGAGCTGGGCCGTCTCCCCCTCTTGTTTTTGCTGTTGTTCAAATGTTTGACCAAAATAAAACAATATACTTCAAAAGTACACCCAATGTATTTGTGTTATGTTTTATATCTAAGGGAATCAGAAGTGGATATGAAGAAACCTTGGCTTTGGCTGGTGTTGGTGCCCACCACTAAAATTTTCAGTCTTGTAAAAGACAAAAGGTGGAGAAAAAAAAGGCCACAAAGGGAAAAGCCATGGATGCGGTCAAAGAGTCAAAATAAAAAAAAAAGCCACAAAGGCTGGAGGGAAAAAAAAAGAACAAGGCTTTACCGATGGACACTGAACCTACCGGAGGAGACAGTGGAGAAAAGCCAGTGGCACAGAACAGACAAACTAAATTCACAAGGAGGGCAGGATAATTGGACACAGGTGTATCACTTTGGGGCAGGGCGGATAAACACAAAGTAAAATGGAACAAGAGGAAGAAACGGCAAAAATAAATAAGGAAATAACAACTGACAAGGGATTGCAAGCGCAGGCAGCATCTGGTGTCATTATTCCACACTTAGTCGTGCATAGTTAGCCTCGGTAGCTCATTCTGTCAGAGCGCAAAGATTTCTAAAAGCCGATCACCTTGGCGACACGGTTAACTGTGTTTTCATAGGCATTGGTTTACACCTCAAATGTGATCTTTGGCAATAGTCATAAAAAAGGACAAAAATGTGATTCATCAAGAGCCTGAGTGTGTGTGTCAACATCCATTCCGAGAGACCGTGTTGGCGAAAAGCCGAGAGTGATCAATGTATGATTGACCTATTGAGATATTTTGCAAAAAATTCCATTTTCTCTCATGCGTTTAGCCATTTCTGTCCATTCTAACCAAATTATAGAGGTCTAAAGTTCAGGCTTTTAAGAAAAAGATGGTGGAAGTACAATCAAATTGTCATAAAAAGAAATAGTGACAGACAAAAATCACTCACCTTAACCTTGGATGCAAAAAAGTACCTTAATACAGCAGTTTGAACATAGCCATTGGACTTTAGAGTGTTGTGGGTCCATCGAGAGGAAAACATAAAATCTAAGTGAAGCCATTGAAAGGCACTTGAATTATATGATCTTTTCCAATGCAAATCAGCTCGAGTGAATGAAACAAACTAGTTATTTTACAGGGTTGGTGACTCAATCACACAGTGTTAGTGTTTGTTTGGCCAGCAAGGAACATGTGAACAGTTCCTTTCGTGTGACCCTTTGAATCGATGGAAACGGGGGGTTTTCGCTGAGCACTTTTCTACATCCGGGCTCACTCACACCATCCGTGACATCCAGACGCACAGAGGCATCGCCAAGTTACTACGGGGTCTTGGGCGACAACACCTGCAGCTTCATGCCTGACAGAAAGCAACTGTGAAATGCCAAACAATAGCAGTGACACACACCCTTTTTTTTTTTTTTTTTTGTTTAAGAAAACTCAATCCAAAATTGAAATGCTGTTAATTATCAACTCACTCTCACAGCATGAAGGCTAACCTGTTGTTGTTGTTTTTTCAGTTGATTGACCACAAGTCTTGGACCTGTTTTCCAATGAATCTCCCTTGAACTGTTTTGTAGATTTACACAAGAACAGAGTAGATAATGATTGTGGATTTTCTTTCTGTTCATATCATTTGTAGGAGAAATGTGGGCCTGGCAGCGGCAGCGTGAGTGGGATCCATGTGTCTGTTCGTCCGATTGTCTCAACCTGAGGTTACATGTGTGTCTAGCAGGGTCTCAAATGCTTCTGCTACTCGGGGCTAAGCCAGGTGGCTGCTGTCCAAGACAATCGTCTATGAAAATAATTGACCTGCCAGTGAATGCTGTAAGTCCACAGGACTTGCTCAAATGAAAGGTGAGTCGTTGTGAATTTGAATTTCACCGACCGATGTTGTGATTCGAGGCCTTCAGGTAGGGGGCAGCGCTGCTCTTCTGCAGGAGCACTTGTTTGTTTGCCTTTGTTGGTCATCCTAGGTGGGGGTGGAGTAGTAGCGGTTGGATTCATGCAGGAGGTCATGTCCCCATTTTGTTGTCTGCTAATAGTTTTAGAGTTTTAAGTTGCCTTGGGCAAGTATCCTCCTCAATGACTAGTTAGGGGATTTAATTGTTTGTTCCGAGAATCGATGAATAAATTAAAACCAGGTCCGTCAGTGCGTCTCTGTCCGCGATGGGAAACTGACCTGCATAATGGCACATCTTTTGTAATTTTGTCACCGGTTGCTCTCCTTCAGGAGTGTGATCTTCGATGTTGTGAGGATAGTAGTGTTGTATAAGCGAGCCACTGTCTGATCATTATTTGTGTGTGTGCGGACAGTTTGTTGAGTTGGCAAAACTTTGCCTCTTTGATTGGTTACCGCTGGAATTGGTGTTTCGTCCTGTTACCGTTTTGTGTGTTGGCAGCATTGTGATCCTCATGCACACACAGAGGCAACCAAGTGTGTTCTTCATTTCTCTGGCTGCTGCACTCTATTTCCCCGGGGGATAGTAGGCCGGACCGTCTGCAGAAGGGGCTGGGATTTAGTTTTTTCTTTTTCTTTACATTATAAGGAGTGGGAACCTTTTGAGGGTTGTCCTCTGGGGTGACACAGTCCTCTGCATCCTCACAGGCCCTGCAGTGTGGGTGTGTGTGTGATGGTTGTTGCATGAGCCTGATTGTCTACACCGGATGGGAGTGGGCTGGTAAAGGCCAGACGTACAGGAGTTCAGCTGCAGAGGCTGACCCTGCATCTGTTATTTCAGGCCTTTTAACCCTCCACTGACATTTCTATTCACTTTGACATCCATATCACATCCATAGCAATCTGGGCTCTACCGATGTACCGTTTAGTAGCAAGTCCCTTGACCATTTTTGGAAAAAAATAAACGCAGGATTGAGTAAACACGAAGATCGGAAGAGCGT
>CAAKHD010003337.1:0-19746 GCA_901007705.1 Fistularia tabacaria | reverse complement strand
GGGGGGAGGGGGGGGGTGGGGGGAGGAGGGGGTGAGGGGGGGGGGAGAGGGGGGGGGGGGGGGGGGGGGGGGGGGGGGTTGAGGGTGAGTGAGGAGATGTGGAGGGGGTGCAACGCTGAGGGGGACGTGTGCAGACTACCTGACACGCTCTCAGTTTGGTCTGAGAGCAAGACAGCAAATGGGTTTTCCAGATTCCAATCAGTAGCGAGGGGTTCGGGATGCGAGGCCAGTGTAGAAGAGCCGGGGCGGGAGGAAGGACGGGGGGGGGGGGTAGGGCGACGCGAGGGCAAGGGTCCTACCATTGACGGGGTATGATGATTTTTATTTATCTGCTACTGGAAGGAGACGTCGGGAATACATTTTAATTCCATTTCGGAGGAGACTGGCGGAGATCAGGCAGACAACGGTAGCGGAATGAGAAATAAAGAAAGAGAAAAATACACCTCTGATTTATACACTTGTTTGTCTAACTCTTGCTCCACGCCAGGGCACATGTGCCCCTAGGAAGGCAGGTGTATGTGTGTGTGTGTCTGTGTGTGTGTGTGCATGACCCGGTGCACTTCACAAGCCCATATCTATAGAAAGCTCCTCTTTTTGTTCGACGCTCTGCTGTCTGTCAGCGCTTGGAGCCAATTAGAAAACACTTGTTAATGGTGTGAGCGCTCTACTTGCGGCGGCAAGGCGTGCGTGGGCGTGATGACTCCATTCTCCCTTGCAGTGACAGCAGAACGGCGCCGTGGACGCGCGGTAAGAGAGATAGCGATAAAGGGGATGACAGGGTGTTTGTTCCCGTGGGTGGAGGTCCCTTCGGGGGGGATGGGGGTTGGGATGTGCATTGCTCAGGAGCCTCCACATCTTGTGATGACTCATGCTATGCTGATATCTCTGCCCAGCCTCCATCCGCGCCTCGCCGACGTGACCCCGTCTCCTTGTCATGGGCAAAGTGTCCTAATATCAGTCCTCCTCCTGTTTCTGCTCTCACTCTAAGTGCACCGCACACACACGTGTGGTTGTCCACCGAACACACACTGCCCTTCCAGTTCCAGCACCTGTTCACTTCTTACAAACCATCTGCACCCCAAACAGCCCCATGCAGGGGAGGCAATCTGGGTTCATGAGACAGTAATAGGGAGGAGTAGGAGGCCTACATAGCATACAGGATGAAGAAACAGGAGGTGGGACGTATGGGGGACAAGGTGGCGGAGCGGTTAGCAGCACTGCCTCGCAACATCCAGGTCTGGTTCCATTCCAACAGGGGGGTACATGTTTCTGCATGGGTTTCCACCACTTTCTCCTGTCTCCTTCCACAGCCCCAAAACATGCAGCCAGTTCATTGGTGAACCCAGGCTTTCATAATGTATGAAATTTAAATATTTTGATCTTGCTGCAACTCATGGCTTGTTATCAAAACGAACAAATAAGATCTTTGAGTCTACGGAGGAGGTCCGTATGTGCAATTCCACAGTTTAACTACCAGGGATCCCTCATGGAAGTGGTCAAAAGGATTAAGTATAACTCTGAATATTTTGTCCTCATATCAACATGTTTCTTTGGTTGTTTTTTTTCGTTCCACATGTGCCCGACTTCCGAGAAAGAGAGCTTATTTTGAGGGAGGAAGACCTCAAGGCGTAGACAGCCGGTGGAGGGAGAGCGAGAAATAAAAAAACGTCTCAGGGAAGACGCGAAACTGTGTCAGGACATGGATAATGTCCAAATCCGAGAGTGTGGCTGCAGGGGGGCGGGCAGTGGGAAGGCAGGGGGGGTGTTGAGGGGCGGGATGAACAATGAGTGCGATGACATACTATCAGAGAGAGTGAGACCGGATTACTGCTTTTGCTTCAGTGGAGTATATAATTGTGTTGAAAAAAAAAACCAAGCTAAAACAACAAAAACCAACAACAATGAAAAATGCGACGACAAAACACAGGAGTGCGGCGCCGAGAATTAGCGTCGGTGATAAAGACGGAGACAACAGTGAGACGACGAGGAGGAAAGATGGGGCTGATAATCAGCGCTGATGAGAACAGAGCTGGTGGTTAATATAATGAACGCGGCAAGGATCAAACATGACATCATGTCTTGATGATGTGACAAAAAAGGGATGACTTGATTAAAACTGCGACTGATGCTGGAGCCGATAGTCGTATTTTACTGGCATGGTTTTAATCACACGGATTTCAAGACGTTTTTGCATCACATACTCCATCTCGTCTTTTTTTTTTTTTAATTTCTTTCCTTTTTGGGGGGGGAATTTTGAAGCACAATCTCCCATATGGCCCCATGAATATTCAGCACCACCCCAGAGTATCAACAATGATGTCACTCATTTGCTTTTATTTGCAATTCTGATCCGGTTGTCAATATCCCCTCACTTTACTAGGCCTTTTTTTTCCTCCATGAGACAATTATTACTTGGAGCTATTTAACCAGTTCCGGATCCGCGTTGTCTAAACCGGACAAAAATATATATACATATTTATCATTTCATAGCGTTTAGAATGTACCTGGTTCTTCATCACAGTAAGAAGGTCCCTGGTTGGCTTCCCGACTGGGAGCCTGTCTGTGTGGGGTTACCATGTTCTCCCGTGTCTGCAAGGGTTTCTTCCGTGTTCTCCGGTTTCCTCCCACAGTCCAAAAGCATGCAGTAGGTTCATGGAGACTCGGAGACTTGGAGACTCTAAATTACCGACAAGTGTGATTGAGAGTGAAAGGTTATATTATCACACTGAAATCTGAACTGGGCAGGTCGAACTTAGTGTTTAAGCATGTTTTATTAATTTCCAAAAGACTCTTGGTCATTGGAATAGATTTACCATAAATGCAAATATGTATACACATGGAATCTATTGGTGAAGGAATTGAAATACCATGGCATATTGCTGTTTATTTGTACACCTTAGTATTCAAAGCCAGCTATTTCACTGAATGGTTCACATTCCCGAGGCGAAAGTGCCCGAATCTCTAAAGAAATAAAAACAATATTTCTAAGATTGGATCAGAGTCAGATGGCTTCTTATTAACTCTGTCTCTGCTTTAGAAGGAAAAAGGCAAAATCACTGCTTTACACCAGAAAATAAAATTTCAATCAATAATTCATCCATGATTGCTTGGGAAATGGAGATTTTATTTTGGTACCGTGGCCATTACAACACAATATTCTTTGTTTAATGATTATTTCATCTATTTTCTTTTTTAAATCTACATCTCTTTCTATGAACATGAATGCTTTTGTTTTTTTAAACGCACCACACCATTAAAGCAGTCTAATTACTATGGCTACCCTGACAGACAACTTGTGTTTTGCTAAAGCGTACAAAGGCAATTTACTGATCATAAATTTTTATTCCATTTTTTTTCAGAAAATGTATTTCAATAATTTCTAAATAATTAACCAACATTATGGAACAAACATGTTGCCCTCACAATAAGGGACCGCAGAGCCCAATTTCACCTAACAGACAAAAAGGACAAAAAGGCTTTTAAAGGGGTTGAGAAATATCAAGACATGGATTCACCAGTTGGTGCAAAATATCTACAGTAAAACCAACGTGAGCTTTTGTTGAGCAATTAATATTATTTTTATGAAAATAAATAAAATAAGGGGGGACAGCAATTATATAATAAGTAATGCATAAATCAATGTAGAAAGTAACCACTTACTTTTATTATACGTGGGGCTAAACAAAGGTTTGATTATCCAGATTTTTCCGAGGCCAGTCTGAGCAGACGTGACGCCCCGCCGCTGCATAGCTTTGCACAGGTAATGCACGGCGAGGTCATGCATCTGCCCCATGTAATTAACTGGGTGGCCTGAAAATGCGCCTTCAGGATACCATTAACCCGTGATAGCCTAACAAGGCTGTGCAAACACGGACTAAATACATTGGCAAATACACACCGGTGGGTTGAGTGAGTGGGAGAGCGGGGAGAATCCATTTCATGAATATTGGATTTCATTATGAGGGAGGAAAAAAAAAAGCTTTGCTGTGGATCATTCTTTAATGACCCAAAGTCCACATGCATGAATCTTTTAGCAGCGGCTGTCTGTGTGATGGGCGGGCAGGGATGAAAGCAGAGGGGAGGAGGGAGGGCCGACTCCCTGGTGGATTCTGATATACTGCGATGCGAGACCGGGCCTGAGCACCTGCATCATGGACTCAGACAATCCTCCTGGACAGCTGTGCGGTTCTCCAACAGATGCCAGGAAGGTGCACTTGCTGATTTTCTCAGTAAGCGTGAAGGAGCAAATAAGGGGGAAAAAAAAACAGGTTTTGTTTTGTTTCTCTTTTTCCGAGACTTGAATCCATGCTGGGATTAACCCGGCAGATCCCCCGGTCTCCCCCGGGGTCACCCCACCTCCCGCTTCGCAAAAACTAACTCCTGCTGATGCTTGTTTTGAACGCTTGTGAAAGAAGCGTGAACTGGAAGCGTTAAACAGGTATTCTGTGACGAGGAATCTCTGCATCGCCGACACGAAAATGTAATATCTGTATAATTACAAAGCACTTTTCGCACTGTGACTTTCTTTTCCTTCCAAATTCTTCCACATAAGCTTTAGCTGATTGGTAGAGAAATAATTGCAGACATTTTCATGCTGAGTTTGATTTTCAGTTTTCTGCCGTTGACGGCCAATATCTTGCTAATTCTGCAGTATCTCTGAGACAGCAGGGGGGAAATGTATCATTTTTGTAAAATGCAGAAGAGCTTTTTCTTCTTTTTTTTTTAAACGGTTTCATTAAAGTGCAGCATTTGGGCTAAGACTAGTTAGTTAACAGTTTTACGGGTTTATTACTTGGTTCTAGATTATCGCCTGCTAATAAAAAGGGAGAAAGAGATTTTTAGATGTAAACATATTCGTTATTGTTCGTTAAATTCATTGATTTTATTTGATTTTAGGTAGTTGCTTATTTTTGGAGGTATTTTTTCTTTGCTGCTTTCTTACCCAGTATTTAGATAGTTTTGCAGAGTTTAAAGATTATTTTCATATTTTTATTTTATTGAATATAGACAGATATTTGGTGTGTTTTTTTTTCCCAGAATGCCATGTATTTATTCCGAAATTTCTGGAAATCTCTTAGACAACTTCAAGATCTGACCTTTAAATGTATAATTCATTTTTTTTTTTTTCTCTCTGATTTCCAATGCCGGTTTAATCCCCGCCCGTTCAACTGAAAACCGTGCACTTGTTAGAAACTTCTCCATGGAAAATACAATAAAGATCTTGTCATTGTCCTTATCATTTGTTCTCACCCCCCACCACCCAGGCTCACCTGCAGCCACATAGAGATAATCCAACCCCATTTAAAGACGGTATTATTTCAGGATTTCTTTTAATCATAAGAGAGAATGCTGTCAGCGCTCCAATTATCCTGTCTGATTGGCTGAGAAACCAAGACACCTCGCTCCTCTCCTTTTTTCTGGCCCTCAAAAAAAGACACAGCAAGTTTCCTCAACATAAAGAACAAATATAATTTGTGTATTTTGTAAACCATTAAGTCACCGGCCAGGAGGTTTTTCACTTCAAAGCAGGAAACTGCAGCAAACCTGACAGAAGAAACGAGAACCACCGGAACTTCAATCTACAACCGCTGATCTGAATCCATCAGTTATCGTTCACCACTGCCATACACTTCGCATCGTAGTTCATCCCAGAATATCTGAAAGGGGATTATAGGATTAAAAGGAACAAGATCAAGAGCTTAAAGCTTAAATGGAAATATCAAACATATTGTCAATCCTTTTTTAATTATGATAAATGCCATATTGCTATTTGCTTTGATTTTCCCCTCCTCGAGCCGCCACCTTTTCATGGTGGAGAGGTTAGCGTGTCCAAGTGATCCCCAAGAGCTATGTTGTCGGGGGCTTTATGCCCCTGGTAGGGTCTCCCTGGGTGAGGGACCAGACAAAGCGTGAGTCAGAAGACCCTAAATGAGGAAAATGATTCATGGACCTGATTTTCCAAAGCCCGGACGGGGGTCACCAGGGCCCCACCCTGGAGCCAGGCCCGAGAACGGGCTTGATGGCGAGCGCTTGGTGACAGGGTCTGCACCCAAGGGACTTGGCCTGGCTCAGCCCGAAAGGGCAACATGCCCTTCATGCATGCAACATGCCCCAACATCCCCCTTCCCTTGGGCTTGCAACCCACAGGAGGGGCCATGGGGGTCGGGTGCGATGTGAGCTGGGTGGTGGCCAGAGCTGGGGACTTCGGCGGTCTGATTCGTGGTTGCAGAAGTTAGCTCTAGGAACACGGAACGTTTCCTTTCATGCAGGGAAGGAGCCTGAGCTAGTGTGGGACGCTGAGAGGTTCCAGCTACATATAATCTAACTCACTTCTACCCACAGCTCGGCCTATGGAACCAGGCCTCTCGAGAGGGGTTGGACTCTTTTCCACTCTGGAGTTGCTCTCGGTGACAGGTGCCGAGCAGATGTGGGGATATTGATTGCCCCCCGTCTCAGCACATGCATGTTGGGGTAGACGAGAGAGTAGCCTCCCTTAGCCTTCGGGTTGGGGGATGGATTCTGACCGTTGTGTGTACCGATGCACCCAACACCTGTATAGACTACCCTCCCTTTTTGGGGCCCCAAGAAGGTGCTGGTGGAGAGCACTCCTATCTGGGACTCCCTCATCTTACTGGGGGGACTTCAACTCTCACGTGGGCTGCACAAGACCCGGAAAGGCATGATTGGAAGGAACGGTCCCCCCGATCTGAACCCGAGGCCACGCTTGGGCAGGGAGGAGGACCTGCCCCAAGTGGAGGAGTTGAAGTATCTCGGGGTCTAGTTCATGAGTGAGGGAAGGATGGAAGAGATCGACAGGCGGAATGGTGTGGCATCGCCAGTGATGCAGAATCCGCGACGGTCTGTCCTGATGAGGAAAGGAGCTGAGCCAATAGGCAAAGCTCTCAAGTTACAAGTCGATCTACATTCTTACCCTCACCTACGGTAACGAGCTGTCGGTCGTCACCGAAAGATAAAGGTCACAGATCCAAGCGGCTGAAATTAGCTTTCTCCCCAGGGAGTCTGGGCTCTCCTTTAGAGATAGGGTGAGGAGCCTTGGCCATCCGGGAGGGGCTCAGAGTAGAGTCACTGGCTCGGTATCTGGTTAGGATGCCTCCTGTCCAACCGGGAGGAGGCCCAGGGAAAGACCCAGGACACGCTGGAGGGACTATTCTACAAACTGGCCTGGAAGGGCCCAGGATCCCCCCAGAAGAGCTGTACCCGTTGGTCGGGGAGAAGGAGATCTGGGCCTCTCTGCTGCGGCTGCTGCCCCCGGCAACCTGACCCGAAGTGATGTACAATGGAGGGATGGGCTTGATTTTTATTTTCTTTTAGGAGCAGATAAATCCAGTGTCATGAAGGAGTTTGGACATGCGTACATTCAATCTTTGGCAACCCTGTGAATCATCTGTCCTCTGAAGCTCAGTCCATCCCAGGAGCGGTCGTACACACTATGCAGCTCAGCCAATGACCTCCTTTGTGCGCCCCCCCCAACACACACACACGCACACGCACACGCACACACACACACACACACACACACACACACACACACACACACACACACACACACACACACACACACACACACACACGCCGACCTTCTAATGGAGAGGATTCATCAAGACGTCATGCATCACAGATCCAGTCAATGTCACCCCAAAGCCAGCAGTTTGCAGCATGGGGTCATAAGGAAGTGTGTGTATACTGTATGTGTGTGTGTTTCTGTGTGTGTGTTTGTTTGTTTGTTTTAGTGAGGTTATTTTTTTTTGAGGGATATGCAAGAAATGAAGATCTAAGAAATTGAAAATTTTTGTGAATGTAATTTTTTAAACCATTTTTGTGATGAGGAGTTTATTCTCTGAATATTTTTCAAAACTAAGGTATAGTTTTCCTGATGGCGTCTTCATATCAATGAGTTTGTTGAGGATATGACCAAAATCCTACTACGAATCTAGGTTTGCCTGAAAGGTTGCAGGCTGGCATGTGGTTAATCATTGTTTTATCTTATTTTATTTTATTTTATTTTATTTTATTTTATTTTATTTTATTTTATTTTATTTTATTTTATTTTATTTTATTTTATTTTATTTTATTTATGTATTGACGTATGTATGAGTGTATAAGTGGCTCTGTTCATCAAAAATATTCAGAGCTCGTCTTCTCATCAGCGCTATTCGTTGTTTTCAAACAAACTTCTTATGGAATAACGACATACTGACAATTCTGTCATTAAAAGAACTGTATGTGCTCTATATATACATTAATTCTTTATTTTATTCTTTATCTGCACTGCTTATCCTGCAGGGTCACATGGGGGCTGGAACCTATCCCAGCTGATTACAGGGCAGCATACCGAAATGTACAACTAATCACTCTCTCATTCATACATCTCCCACATGACTGTCATTGATTGCCATACAAAAAACGGTCTTCATCATAACACTATTCATACAGCAGGGCATATAAATAATGTGCATTTCTTTTTTTAAATAACATGGCATAAATAACATTATTAAAATTGCCGCACATGCTCATTGAAACTTCCCCAGAGGGAGTGTGTTCCAGCGGGCAACACAGTATTTATTACAAATTGCATAGACGCGGTGGTCCTCCGGGTGACGGCACTGACACTGGGGGAACGACGGCTCCCGCGGTATATGTCATCACACGTGTCTCAATCCCAGTGGGCACGAGGCTGTCCCAGAAAAAAAAAAAAACAAGGCAAACAGATGGCCTTAGGTCGAGCACTTGAGTTTTTAAGTGAGTTGAGAGCAGGGAGAGGAGACAGGTGAGTGGGCACAGTCAGACGGGCTGTTGATCCCCAGGGCCAAGCATTGCTTTTTAGAACACAGACTCACCAGCTTTTTCTTCTTTTTTTTTTTTTTTTTTTTAATAATAACAAATGAGATGTTCCTGTAATGCGATTCTACCCGCTTCTGTGTTGGGACTCGGTAATCACTGCCTACTGGACAGGAATATTGCTGTTTCAAGGTATTTCAAAGCTACTCAGTCTATCTGGCTCTGACAACCCCTGCCTCCTCGTTCATTTAGAAGTCTCGCACTTAAAAAAAGAAAGAAAGAATCAGAGCTATATCAGCATCCACTGTCAGACCACTGACCGTGGACATCTCTGTGTTTGAGAGGAAAAAACTCGCTGGCGCGTTGGGAGCTGGAAAACAAGACCTTTGAATGACAGGCAAAGGCTACGATGATTCTCATTGAGGAGCCGCTGTCATAAGAACTTCGAACAAACGTTTCACCCAAATTAAATTGGTTTTGGAATTTAAGCGCTGAGGCTGCGTTATTCCTGAATGTGGAGTTTTGTGCCTCTCAGCGGTCCTGCACGCACCTCCACAGAAATGTTACTCTCTGGTTACCCATTTTTTCTACAGGATCCATTAGTGGCGTTGGTCAATCTATAGCTGACTGCACAGGAAAGCAGGTCAGATGTTAAAGCAGTAAAAGTAGGTATTGAACGAGGAATACACAGCATTTTAAAGGAAATTTAACTACAGAGAGGACAGCACAGTGGTTAGAGCTTCCATCTCACAGCTAGAAGGTCCCTGCCTTCATTCCGACAGGAGGCCTTTCTGTGCAGAGTCTCCATAATCTCCGTGTGTCTGTGTGGGTTTCCTCCCACAGTCCAAAATCATGCAGGAGGGTAATTGGAGACACGGAATTGCCCAAATGTGTGAATGAGAGAGTTAATGGTTTATGTGACATGTCTCTGGTCTCTATATCTTGACCAGTCCCGCCGCTGTGACCCTGAAAGCATGAAAAGCGGTCTTGATAATGAATAAATGAATGAACTGCATAAAAAACACAAACGCAGGACTGAAGAGAAAGTAATCAAGACTTCTGTGCAAACAAGCCGCTGCAGAAAAAACATTTCACGAGGCGCTAACGGATCCAGGGAAAACCAGGTGTCTCTTAGATCCTGGCAAATGCCATGTGATCAGCTCCACTGCCGAGCACTTCAACCAGTTTCAGCCCCAAGATGCAAACTTGAACATTTTTTTCCCCTTTTTTTCCAATTTCAATCCAGCATTTGTTGTTATCGCACGCTCTGGAAAATTAAACAAATAGAAAACATGAGCTCCACGAATGATTCTTCAATGCCGTTGTTATTATAAGAATAGCGGACAGCGGAGAAGAATCGACAGGCAGTCAAATGTCCCACAAAGTGCCTTAAAATGCCTGAAATAATTGAACCTTTAAGGCGGATCTTACTATTGCTGACATTAATCTTCGCAGTAATGCCATACTAATTAAACCAAATAGAACTGCAATTTGGGGAGGAAAGTTTTTGAATTGTAGTGAATCAGAGTCTCCCATCTCCCCCCTTTCCAAAAAAAAAAGAGATCGAGAGCAAGCGAGAGAGAGAGAGAGACAACGAAGCGTAAAGTCAATAAGGCCTGATTATGATGGATTGAAAAGAGGATCAATCACGTCGGGCTGATTGAGAAAACACCTGCATTGTCTGGCCCACATTTGTCTTGTCTGATTTCTCTGCCTCTCTGTGGTACATAGATCAATCCTGATTACGGCTGTCAAAGCCCGAACAACGAGCAGATGTAACCGCGGCTTCGGAAGGCGCACACGTGACGGGAAACGTCGGACAAACGGGGACCCTCCACTTATGTTTCAGGTATATTGTGATTTGAAATTCAATTAGGAAAAAGAAAACCCGGCGCCGAAGGTCTCACCGCATCGGTCTGTACAGATGTTGATATTTTATTTCATAAAGCTGCCTTTTCTAATGTTGACCTCGCCAGGCTTTTTTCTACCGATGGCTTACATCATCCCCTCTGCCCGTGACCGTCTTTCTCATTTCAAAGCGCCATTTACTGGCGGTTTATCTTATATTATTTTCTTTCTTTTAAACCTGTCAGTCAAAGCACAGAGGCTTTGAAATATAGGAGAAATTGATGATTTTTAGACACCTTTCCCGTTTTTAATAAACCAAGAGTGTCTTGAAAGTCATGAAAAGTAAATGAAAACTTTTATTTTCACTTGTCAAGGGGCCTCTGAATCCAACCTCCGCGTTGCTGATCTGAACTTTGACACAAGCAATTTCATCTTTTTTTTATTGCTGTCTTCATTTTGATTTTCTGATTTTCTTTTTGTTGCTAATTTTCATGTTTATTCTTTGGAATTCTTTGACAGCGCCTAATTTGCCGCCAATACTACTGGTTTTGTTGTGCTTCATTACTCCGTGTCTTGCTGAGTGTTATTATACTATTGTTATATCCTACTGTGAAGTTGAGGTGAATAATGACTTTATTTCTGGCACTTTTTTTTTTAACTTTTTTTGGTTTAAATTTTTTTTCCTGACAAGATCAAAAGAGAGAGTGAGAGAGTTACAGGTGCAGGACTGATGTGATACAAAGGGAGACAAAAAACATGGACTGAGTGCAGGTTCCCAGAAATCGATGCTTTTGTACTTTTCCAGACATACTTTGTCTTTTTTGTCTATTTTCACTTTTTGCTTTTATCCTTTGAGGTTAATGGCTTACCTATCCCAGAGATCTGCGCCCACAGAAGGGCCCAAGACCACTGGTCCGCTAGTTTACAGTCCGAGAACCACCTGGAAAAAGCTGCTTATTCATTCATTTATCATCTCTTCTGCTTGTCATGTACTTCACGAGGTGCTGGAGGCTTTCCCAGTTGGTTACTTGGCCACAAATAGACATACAACCATTCGCTGTCTCATTCACATGCCATATAGAGACGTACAGCTACTCAGTCTTTCATTCAGAAGTAGCTCAATTGGTAGAGGGAACCCGCTCTCAATCCCAATGCGTCGACCGCCTGACGAAAGACGAAAGATCCCTTAGCATCACAAACCAAGGTGTTAGAGCCCCTTTCTCTTCATTTCCCGACGAACCGGGAGTGTCATGTCTACATCACCATCTATATCTATTTCTAATCCTAACCTTAATAAAAGCGGAGTTTGTATTTTCCACATATTCCTATTGTAAATGAGAAATTGTGTTCCTCCATTGAAGCTGCGCCCAAAAATTGACGCTTCTCCAGGTGTGTCAAAAATGACACTCCAGGTTCATCAAAAAAGAGGACGAAGGGGTATGCATAGGGAGAACGTGTTGAGCAGGTGTCCCTCCAATCAGAGGGTCGGCGGATCAATCCCTAGCTCCTCCTGGCTGCACGAGCAAAACACTAAACCCCCCGATTGCTCCCAATGGCCTGGCTAGCGCCTGAGATAGCAGGCCCAAAGCCACCGGTGTGTGAGTGTGTACATAAACGGCTGAATGTGAACCAGTGTAAATCGCTATGGAATCACCGCTAGGTAATTAAAAGCACTATATAAGTGGACCCCATTTAGAAACAAAACCATTCACAAGGACAACATGGAGACTGCACACAGGAAGGCCTTCAGTTGCAATTGAACCACGGACCCTCTTGCTGTGAGGCGAAAGTGCTAACCGCTGCCCCACCGTGCTGCTCATTCATTGAGAAAAAAAATAAACAAATAAATCAATAGTGGATGAGGTCGGCAGATTTCTCCACTGATAACTGTACTCCTCTTCCTCCGCTACTTACTAAGGATGTGGGTACATTTCATTTCAAACTGCTCTAATAGTAATCGTGTAGTAAATGATGTGAGTTCTTCTCCCACTGCTATTGACTTGTCAGCAAAATATGTTGTATTAGAGTACTGTTTCCCAACATTAAGCAACTAATTGCCCTTTTCTGACACCTTCATTATTCCTTAATGGAATTGGAGGTCTGGTGACCAGATAAAGGTCACATCGATACAGCCGGCGCCCCCTTGATGGGGGACAGCATGGGATGTTCTGTGGCGAAAGGCTTCCACAAAATCCTTTCTAAAGGGAGTCCTGCTTGACTATTTGTTTTGTTCTGCTCACACTGGGACCATTTGGAGCTTCAAGCTATGTTTTCCGTAGAAAAACCTAAATATTGAAGCATTTGTGTACTTAACTAAACCGAAAATATAGCTGCCGGAAGCGCAGTGTTTTTAACAAAAATGTTGCTGAAAACTCACTTCGTTCCCAGCGTGGTCTCTGTGCTCTGGCAGTTCTCTGCGTACCCCAGGCCAAGTAAATAAAGGACATCATATGTTCTAGCGATGAAACATAGATTGGGTTTTAAAATCTGTTTGAAGTGTAAATGATATATATTCAGACTCATGAATGTGTGGTGTGCCACTAAACCTCCTGCTCTGTTACATTTTCAGGTCAGAAAGTCCTCCATTAGCAAGAAACTAATGGCAGCCATCTGCCTCGACCGAATGGGTTGAGAACGGCTAGTTGTTGTGTTACCTTGTATTTGATGCTGATGAACTGACATACTAATTTTTTCATCAATAAAAAATAAATTGGACTGATGGCTCTTTTAATTTATTTTTTTCTTAACTAGGCAGAATATTTATTTTTTTCCTTGATTATCTATACCACACGTGTCAAACTCAGGACCGAGTCATTTTATGTGCCCCGCGAGAACGTCTTAAATTTGAAATAATTTCTTTTTGTAAAAGTCTACATATGTCACTCATGTTCTAAGCACCTCACAATTGCTGGTTGTACTTATTCTGTTATTCTGCCCCTCTCAATTGTGACAAAAGGATTTTGAACAAAGTTAATGTCATAACTAGTGTTGGATGATATTTTTCTTTATTCACTTGGACAGTTTCATCATTTATTGATGGAGTAATGACAATTTAAAATGATTTATGTTGTAACAGAGCAACTAGTAAACATAATTTATATTTTTACATCTATGCCTAAACATATGTAACATTTTGGATTTGAATGTGTAATAAATTCAAAGGTATTTTACATCAAGCAGTAGTTACATTATTTTACATTACATTTGGTTACATTTAGAGACATTTATACTGTTACCATTACATTTGGCCCCTTGAGGCCAACCATTATGCCGATGTGGCCCTCGGTGAAAATGAGTTTGACACCCCTGATCGATACCATCTATCCTGCCCTCGGGGTCACAGATGGGCAGGAGCCTATGCCTGCTGTCATTGGGCGAGAGGCAGGACTCGCCCCAGACCAGTCGCCAGTCGATCACAGGGCCACATATAGAGACATGCAAGCAAAAATTAGGGTCTCTGGATCTTCATGCTGTGAGGTGGAAGCACTAACAGAATGTCAATATCATGGATATACAAAATATTTGAATTTATTTGGATTTATCTTGGACAAGGGAATATTTTAAATACTTGTACATTCATGTTCTGGTTCTGAGCTTTGCGTTTAAATAGTCTAATTTGTACTTTAAGTTTGCATGTTCTCCCCGTGTCAGCGTGGGCTTTCCCTCCAGGTTCTCCCACAGTCCAAAAATGTGCACTAGGTTAATTGGAAAATTGCCCCAAATGTGAGGGTGAATGGTTATCTGTCTACGTATGTGACCTTGCGATTGACTTGCGAACAGTCCAGGGTGTACCGCCTCTCCCCCGGTGGCAGCTGGGATAGGGTCCAACATCCCCCCGTGGCCTGTAAGTAGGATAAGCAGCAGACGATGATTCGGTGGATGTTACACGACTACTACATTTTGAACGTTTTTATGTGTCCTAACGGCTCTCGCCTGGCTGTTATCAGTCTCTGTCTGTCCCGGCACCTCACGTCCTTCACCAATCAGCTCCCTGCCCTCCTCTTTCCCGCCTGCCTCTTCCCATGTCATCAGTGTAGTTAGTATTTAAGTTCTGTCTCTGCTGTCAGATCCTCCTTTGCCTCGCCATCTCAAGTGCTCCTCGGGTTTAGTCCTCTGCCCATCTCTTGTTTATTCGTTCCCTTTCATTTGTGTTTAGTGTTTTTCGCCGATTCTAAAAGCCCCTTGGTCCTATCGGATGTAAGCCAATTCTGAGTAACCAGGAACAAAGGTAAACATGTCAATTTTAGTACCAAATGGTTGGATAATATGTCCTGGAGTGCATAACTAAAGCCTTCGCTCGACCAAATATTAACATGCAAACAATCTCGGACCGCAGCCTCACACGAAAATACAGCAAAGGGATCAGCTCTACCACCACCCATTTTTTGTGTAGCAGTTCAGATTTAAAAAAAAAATTACATCTACGCTCCACTTTTGGTCAAAATCTGATTTTGTCAGATCTCGGTAGCCAGTCTGGTAGATATAGCATCGAAGGGTAATAAATATTGGATAAATCAGTCAAGGGGGAATTTTATTATGCACATATTAATACTGCAATATTCATTGATCAAAGCACATTCCTACAACCCGAAACCTGAAACAGCATTTGATCGGACAAACCCAGAACTCAGAAATGTTATCAAAACCTGTCGATTACTGATTTATTGATACGTTTAAACGTACTCTGGTGTAGTGTGACCACTGCCCGGTTTGTGAGTTGAAGCTAATGAAGGACAGCAGGATAAAGGAATGTTAATGGGAAATCACATTTGAATTTCATAATGAATTCTTCATATCTGCCACATTTATGCCAATGTCACACTGGGTAATTTTTTTTTTTTTTTTTGAGGCATTTTATGCTTTAACTTGAAAAACCAAACCAACCTCAGCCAAGGATCAGAGATTCACTGAAAGAGGGGGAAAAAGGAATAATGTGATTTACGGAATTAAGGTGCGAAAGGTGTACAAAGCTGTCCAGGGGCTGGCGGGAATTAATGGAATTTCACTGCATCAGGAAAGATGGAATAGCAGCACAAGGCTTTTAGCGTTTATCCAAGCCCAGATCTAATTAGAGAAATATCATAAAACAATAACACAGTGGTGGTTCTCTCAAAACCTAATTAATGGCCTATTACAAACACAATTGTTAGATGAAATCTTGTCTCCCTAATTACTGCCATATCACCACAATATCACAATCCCCATATTCTGTTCCGAAACCATCCCCATTATCTGTTATTTTTGCAAGATATTTTCGGGAACCTGAGCCCAATCTTTCAAAATTTCTTCATAAAGGGCCGTCATGCCAAATGCCTTGGCGAAACACCACCTTTTCTGTTAGGATGTTGCTCGAATAACGACACTTTATAACAAGATAATCCTGCCGACGCCTTCGCGGCTGGAGTCTGAGCCATGTTGGAGACTCAAACAACAGGAGAGCGTCTCCAAATCACAGCAGAAGCTCAGAGAGGCGGCCCTCCGCCTGTCGCCTACCGCCGGGCATGGAGATGGCGCTTTTCCTAATTACGTGACTCTTTTTTTTGTTTCCGTTGCAAAACTCGGAATCGTGTCGGACATTTCGAGGGGAATCAACATTCTTTTGTTGAGTAACCTGTTCAACGTTGAAGGGTTCCAAATGTCTGATGGTGTTGATGTTGTGCATGAGCACCTTATTAGAGGAGTGGGTCTTGCTGGGTTGACTCCCATTGGTGCAGGACATTAGCACCGTCTCCTCTGTGTCCCAATATCACACGATAAGTGACCCCAAACCACGGCTACGACTCCCGAGCCCACATTATCATGCAAGAGGAGTTTTCATCGGTCAGCTCAACCTGGCACGCGTTTCTTCCGCCTAATCATCAGCCTGCAAAATCAATCTATCTCGATCGCCGCCTGTTGCGGGGTCTTTGAGTGCCCCCTCCCATCCCTCCCTCACGCCATCTGTCTCTTCCCTCCCTCCCAGCAGCCCTCCTTCAATATTTTTTTTTCATAACTCCTCTCTCTCTCTCTCTCTCTCTCTCTCTCTCTCTCTCTCTCTCTCTCGCCCTCGAAAGGCCCCCCTCCCCCGCATTATAAATGCAGTCAGTGTGTGTGTGCGTGAAATTTCGCATGCGTTTTTCAGATGATTGGAGTTTTGCTGGCGTTGATGCGGGACACGCCTGAGTCACAGCAACACGTCGCGCCGCCGCTCATTACGTCCGCTGACTCCTGACAGGAATGAGAATGGCGCAGAAGTCAGTGCGAGAGAGATTCCTCCAGCCACACAGTCTATAGCGCTGAAGTCCGGCGGCCGAGTCTCTCGTATGCCCTTTTCTTTTTTTTCGTTCCCATAGGACACAGTGTTGGTATGTGGTGCTCGTTAGCACATCCTGCGTCGCACCTCACTCATCCTTTCCCTCTCTCTGTCTATTATAAGCCCGAGACACAATTATCCCCCCGTCCTGTCTTTCTCTTTCACCCTACCATCTCCCCATCACGCCGTAAAATGAGAGTCCACAACACAATTACCCCTGTTCCCTCTTATTTTTTTTATATATATATATTCATTTCTCACTCTTCTTCTCCCCCCCGCCTCTACCTCTTATGGCTCGCGGTAGAAAGTCCGTGAAGGGAGCAGCTGCTGAAATATTTATTGATCTGTTTCCCTTCGGTTTTATTTATTTCCCTCTTGTTGTTCGCCGTCGCCCAGGCCCCCACCTGGACCCTCTGGCGCCACGAGGGCTTCGGTGGCAGGGTCGGAGGTGGCCAAAAAAAAGCCACTCTGCGAAAACCAAAAACCATTACTCGGCTTTGTATCGCATCCGGTACTTTCACCTGTGTAAACAGAGAGAAGAGTCGGGCGGAGGTAAAAAGCGTGAGCCGACGTAGACAGATGTGGCACAGATTGAGCCGTGAGACAGGCGGATTCTTGGCATCTGCTGCAGAGGATTGCTAACAGAAAAAAAAAAAAATGGTCCGGGTGTTGCTCTCTTCATTTTAAACCGTAAAGGAAGTTGCGCACACAACCGCGGGCGACATGAGGCAGCTGGTAGTCATGGCAACAATGCCCTGTGCAATTTTAATTACAAAAACGGACGCGCCGGTGAATCTCGCGTTATCTGCGCGTAATTTAAGGCCCCCCGCGCCAATGCAGTCCGAGGTCACTCCAATGGTGAGAACTTCAGCCGACATCTGAAACTAATATTATCATCCGAGCCTGCTGCTGCCGCTGTAGGATATGATTTCTACAGTCACACACACACACACACACACACACACACACACACACACACACGAGAAGCACATATATTCTGCTGCGGCAGAAACACACACACACAGACACAAAGCTTAGCCATCACTAGCCATGGCCTGTATTACTGCCTAAGCCTTTTCTATTGATTTGCCGGCGAGCTCCTTGTCTTTTGGTAATGAGGACAGGGAGAGAAGCAGGACCCTCGTACCTCCCGGCTCCCTCAGGACGAGCTGCCTGCGCTAATCTGAATTGTGTTTCCAATAATGCTAACTCCCCGGCACAAAACGACTCTAGGAGGAACACAGGGAAGAAATCGCGCAGCTCTCGCCCTCCTCCTCCTCCTCTTCTCGCAGCTTTCATTCCTTTTAAATGTGAAACATCTGCACATCACCCAAACAAAGAAAAATAAAAAAAACATCTTTCTCTCCCTCTGTTTCTCTTATTCTCCCCGTATGGCTCAATCCAGTCTGGACCGATGCCCTGAGAGTAAAAGGGCTTCAATTCTGCTGAGGTTTATTCGATTCGTTTTCTTTCTCCGTATGAATCTCATTGAAGGCAGATCAATGAGTTATTAATGTCCGCGTTGATGTATATACAGAAAGATATCCCCTATGCACCACATGACTCTACTTCATTGGACTGCCAGTGATTTAGCACTCGCACCTTTTTTGGGGGGGGGGAATTGTTGGGAATTGTCTCCCCGGCAGCCCTAGAAGGGTCCAGGGTGCGTTTAGGCGCATCCTCATGTGTAGAAGTACGTCAATTGACGAGCCAATGATCTCCCAAACAATCCCTCTGCCGTACCGAACGAAATAAAACCTTGTCGTTTATCACAGGGAGGAAGCGTAGACGGCAGTTTGGACCCGCCTGGGCGAGCGGAGACCGTCGGGGTGGGACTCGGTGAGGACGGTTGGGAGGTTTGCACACAAGCAGCGGTAATTAAACACACTATCACTACCTGTCCTGAGTCAAGAGCAGTCCCAGTTCCTTTCCATTACACTGAACTCCATATATTATAGCTGTAATTATAATTGCAAACCAGTCTGCCTGTAATCATTATTTATGACACTGACACTATGTGTAATTGCCAACCCCGCAGACCAATATGTGAGGCCCGCTGAAGTGTTTATCAAAAGTGACAGCAGAAATCTCAAGGGCAAGCGAGGTGATTCCGTCCCGCGCCGCCGTCGGACGAAACTGGCACGTGGATCAACGGGCACACTGGGGTTTGAACCTGTGAACTCTAAAAATCTCCCCTCGGGCAAGTGTAGACCCCGCGTCTCTGACTCAGATGTAATTATTTATGCACGTTCATTGCGGTCACTGTCGTCACCAAGCCTTCAGGGTACCGCTCCGATGGGAAATGTGGTTGTTCTCAAATTTTCTCTCCCAGTAAACCTTGAAATTATGATAAGCCATCATCCTTTCCTATTATAGTTTATCTGAAAATGTCCATGAAGGCTAAATCAGACCGAATTCAACATAATCTTAAGGCTTGATGAGTCAACGGTGAGCTCTGTTCAACTCCTCTCAATGACGTCTGGCAAAATGTCAAACTGGTTTTGCTGCTTAAAGCTTGAAATTGGGGGGAAAACGTGAGTTCCCGCAATTCCCCCGGTGATACGGGGTATTAGCTGACTTCGCTATGCAAACACGCAGCGGCAACTCAAAGGCGGTGTTCACATGAGAGTAAACTCGATTCATTTTTTCCTTGGCGGCGCCTTTTTCTCTTCAGTCCCGGTTTACAACGCAGATTACTTTTTTACAAGGTGTCATTCTAGCTCTGCACAGATGTATCAGGCAATGGATGCAAAAACAACACAGGTTTTTTTCTTGGGAGGGGGGAGGGGGGGG
The DNA here is from genome assembly GCA_901007705.1 of Fistularia tabacaria. Classification (NCBI taxonomy): domain Eukaryota; kingdom Metazoa; phylum Chordata; class Actinopteri; order Syngnathiformes; family Fistulariidae; genus Fistularia; species Fistularia tabacaria. The sequence goes on along the minus strand of CAAKHD010003337.1, from coordinate 14 downwards.
GGGCAATCCCCTGA
>CAAKHD010003336.1:18431-30780 GCA_901007705.1 Fistularia tabacaria | reverse complement strand
GGGGGGGCGCGCACACGAAAAAAAAAAAAGGGGGGGGGGGGGGGGGGGGGGGGGGCGGGGCTTACCGCTGGCGTGCTCGACCCCCCGCCGTGAATGGACTGATATCTGCCCCCCCCCCCAACACCACCACCTCCTCCTCCTCCTCCTCCTCCTCCTCCTCCGCCCTCCTCCACCCCGCTGTGTGGAACACACTCCAGAAAACCCTTGATTACCGGACCGGAATATCACGAACCGACTAAACCATAATAACCCGCTCCAATTATAACAGAGAAAGCCACGAAAGCGGTGCGGCGGCAAAGTCCAATATGCAGAGAATAAAAAGCAAATAAATCCTCGGCGGGGCTCGGATACTCGCTGGAAGCTGGAATGTTCGGAGGCGGTTGAACAGACCCGGGCGGTGTAATTTCAATTATCGAGTCCCGCCGACTTAAACACACGTTCCGTGTCGTCGGAGCGAGGAACGCCGCGGGGCGGCGTTCGGCTGAGGCGAGAGAAGCCGCGGGAACGGCGGGAGTCCAATCGCTCAATTTTATAAATTGGAATAAATAAGCGGGTGACGGATTTGGGGGTTTTACCAGAAAGACGGTTTAAGTCGCGCTGACAGGCGATGTAAATAACTGAGGTGAGGAGTTTAATACGTCGAAACCCGCTCGGCTCCGTAGATCGATAATGTTAATAACCAAAATTGTAACGTATCTGCGCCCCTTCCTCGTTGTTTGGCCCAGGCAGCAGAGAAGCGGCCTTCGTGTACGCCATCTCCTCGGCCGGCGTGGTCTACGCCATAACCCGGGCCTGCAGCCAGGGGGAGATTAAGATCTGCAGTTGCGACGGCAACAAGCGCGGCCAGGCCAGCGACGAGCGCGGCCGCTTCGACTGGGGCGGCTGCAGCGACAACGTCAACTACGGCATCAAGTTCGCTAAGAACTTCGTGGACGCCCGCGAGAGGATGGGGAAGGACGCCCGCGCGCTCATGAACCTGCACAACAACCGCTGCGGACGCATGGTGAGCATCGTCCGGCAGGCTGAGGCTAAACGCTAGCTTGCTCTTTCCGCCTCATCAATCGTAACTCAACTCAGCAGTTAATCAGATGCAAATATTAATAAGGAGACGGATAGATGACTATGTTAGATTAGCATGTAGCATCTCCAAGCCTCATTTATCAAGTGATAAACTCGGATTAGCTTGTTAAATGGTTAAATGCTCTATTGGTTAGGAATGATCTGTTTTGTGAACATGTTAGATTAGCATGTAGCATCTCCAAGCCTCATTTATCAAGTGGTAAACACAGATTAGCTTGTTAAAAGGTTAAATGCTCTATCAGTTAGTCATGCTGTGTGCTTTGTGAACATGGTAGATTAGCATGTAGCATCTCCAAGCCTCATTTGTCAAGTGATAAACACAGATCAGCTAGTTAAATGGTTAAATGCTCTATTGGTTAGTAATGATTGGTTTTGTGACCATGTCAGATTAGCATGTAGCATCTCCAAGCCTCCTTTATAAAGTCATAAACACAGATTCGGTTGTTAAATCGTACATACACAAGGCGATAAATTGCTATAGAGGGCTTCATTGATGATGGTGAATGATGGTAAACAGAACTCACTGTTCCAAAATTCATTCATTCATTCATTATGTATTAGCGCTCATCCTGCGCTCAGCGTCACGGGGCTGCTGGATCCAATCCCGGCTGTCATCGGCTCACCTTGGATCCATCACAGGTCCCCATATAGAGACGTACAACCATTCAGCCTCTCAGTCACAAATCTGGGCGATTTAGTCTCTCGAAAAGTCTCTTGTCTCTTGAAAAGAGAGACCACGTTCCCCGTCTTAGGCGCACAAGCATGCATGCACGTGAACGTGCACACTCAGACACACCCGGGGACGCTGTGGCCGACAAGCCCGTATCGTTTACTGTCACATTTAACACTCGATTTGCGAGGCGGGGCTTCGAGAAAGAGATTACCGGCTAATTAACAGCTACGCTAGCAGGTCTGATCACACCTCCGCCGCGCCGCTAGCAACGTGATAGCTTTAACACCCCGTCACCTTTGGCCTCCGCTCCAGGCGGTGAAGCGCTTTATGAAGCTGGAGTGCAAGTGTCACGGGGTCAGCGGCTCCTGTTCCCTGAGAACCTGCTGGCTGGCCATGTCCGACTTCAGGCGGACGGGCGACTACCTGCGCAAGAAGTACAACGCCGCCGTGGAGGTGACCATGAACCAGGACGGGACGGGCTTCATGGTGGCCGACAAGGACTTCAAGGGGAGCACCAAGAACGAGCTGGTGTACGTGGAGAACTCCCCCGATTACTGCCTCATGGACCGCGCAGCAGGTGAGCCGAGGGCAAAAGTCCTCCAGCAAAGGTCCTTAGAGGCACGCAAGATTAACGTTATCATTCACAGTGTTGTGCCACGCATGCTGGAATCTATCGCGCCGAAAAGATCGTGGAGCGGCGACAAATATTGAAGCCGAGGGGTTAAATGCACGGAACACTGTGCCGTGTTAGTCGTGAATATGTTTCTTTACGACAAGCGTGATCAGTTTAGCCCCTGTTTCCGGGAGGCGCATTACGACGTACGATTTCTGGTCATTTTCCTTTAAAACGAAGAGCGATTAGCCGGGATGAGACCGAGTAGAAGGCGGCGGGTTTCCCCCCCTATAAGCTCCGAGGAACTTGGAGACCCGTCAGGCGAAGGTTTGCATTCCTTCACAGCTGAAAGTTCAGTGGTTTGACCTTTAACATCCCCTTTAATTCCCCGTGTTTGCTTTGCCTTGTTAAGCTCCGTCCCGCTCCTCCGATCCCCGCCCTCCTCCCCTTTTATTTTTTTAATGAAGCGTTAAGACGCTCTCTAACCGTTAATAGGTTAGCTAATGTCGCTAACGGATTGCGGTGTTCTCCGGCCGCCGGTCGGTTTTCCCCGATAATGAAGGTGTGTTGGCTGAAAGGAAAGGTTGTCTTTCCTTGTTAATCTTAAAAGGAGCTTAGGAGCCGCCTCAGCGCTAATCTCCATTGTATAGGAATTCACGGCCCAAGGATACATGCAGGCTTATTTTTCAGATTCCTCCTTTGGTCAGCGCTAAGCTCCACTCCCCGCGGCCCGAGGGGAACGTCTCTCCTTACCTTTTGTCTTTGCGTCGGAGATGCTCTGTCATCATCCCGCGCATCTGATCTCCAGCTTTTACGCCCGGGCGCATGAACGTACTCGCGTTCGAGTCCAAATACGATTCCCCGCGTCCGCTAGCGCGAGCTACTTTTTATTTTTCCGAACTGTACATCGCCGCGAGGAAACAGCCCTCACCACCGAATGTGGATTTATCCGCACGAATCGGTGTTTCAGTCAAGACGTGGAATCGCAGCGTCGTTTTTAATTCATGTCAGCCACGTTGGGGTTTTTTTTTCCCAAAATGACGAGGAAAAAACAAACAAACGGAGAAATTAGATTGAAAACTCAGCTGACATTTGTCACACGGCAAAATATCAACAGAAGAACAGGACGTCCAATAAACGGGCGGCGCTTTTTCCAGCGCGTTGCCTCACCGCGCTTGATATGTTTGACGTTTATAATGTTACACCCAAGTGGCACAAAGGGCTAATAGACGCAGAGTCATGAGCCGTTGGAAAAAACACGATTTTCGGAAATTCGCAATAAACATGTGTCAAGAGAAATTTCCGCCCCGTGAGATTTTGAGGCAGAAAAGCTTTATTGACTCTCAGATCCGCCTGTGAGCGTCCGAGTAACATCACATCAGCCGCTTTTTTTTAAACGCGTGTTGCTTATTAGCTGCTTTCGCACTGCAGGAACTTTTTGCCAGAACCAATTCGGGAACTGGGCTTTTTCTCGGTGCATTGGGACGGCTTAGGAACCCTTAGGATCATGGACTTCAGTTCCTTCAGAACCATTCTAGGGTCCTTTTACGGTTCGGTTGGAAGTCATGAGACTTAGGTGATTGGTGGAACTCACAAGCCACGACCGACGCGCGCCAAGATGCTTCTTGGGAACTGCAGAGCGCCATTTTTAAAAACTATCGTTGGTTGTTTTCTTGCCACAAAGTGGACAGAGCCGGTGAGAGACGGAGCATCGACGAGGTCCAGGCTCTTCTGGGCGGCTACATCTCAGGGGGAACATCATCATTTTGGCCAAAAAAAGTCCGGAGTGAGCTAACGGCTAACGGGGGTTCTTCACGCGGCGAAGCGGTGCAGGGAGGAGATAAAAACACTTTCAGCCCATCCCATAGTCCGTGGTCGCAGCTTCGCTCTTCATGAGGTCCGTGTGCTCTTCTTCTTCTCGCTGGCTTGTTTTTGAGTGCGGCGCTGAAGGTGCACGTCGGAGATGCTTGCATCACGCATTACCACCTGCGGGAATGCTAAACTAAGAGACTTCCTGGGACGGGATTTGAGCCGCGGAGTTCTTAGAACGCTTTTGTCCGAACGTGGACCCGCGCTACGTACCCTCAAGTTCCTACGGTGGGAAAGTGACTATTGTTATAAACAGGAGTTTAGCTCATTGTCTGCGTGTTATTGCCAGGGTTTTGTTTAAAATGGTCGGCTGGTTTTCCTTCTAATACAGAGAATCTCGGTTCGCTTTCCCGAGCCAAACTGCTAATCCTCTTGACATCAGATTCGGGGTCGGGGGTGGTGGTGGAGGTGGGCGGTGGTGGTGGGGGGGGTCGGGATGAGCATTTCCCATATTTTGCCTAAAAGCTCCTCTTGTGAGACAGAAACCAGAGACAGTTTACAAATGAGACACTGGAGAGGCATTTCCTGCATCCATGTCGCATGAGGTCCTCCGGAGCAACGGGGGGAAGGGGGGGGCGTTCGAGTGTCTCGTCTCCACCACGTGGTCAGGTTAGGATGTTTATCTTCTCGATGAAGCTGGTATCTTAGGAGACCGCGATCCATCAAATCGAACCGCCAATCAAGAGTTGAAACTGGACTCCAATTTCATTCAGTCTGGGGTTCGTAGCGCTTCCAAGCTGGGTGGGGGTGCAGCGTTCAGGAGTGTGTGTGTATGTGTGTGTGTGTGCGTGTGTGTGTGTGTGTGTGTGTGTGTGTGTGTGTGTGTTTTGTCAAGTGACGTTTACAGCTAACGCTGTGCGATTGACGTCCACGGTAAACCTGGCGCTTCATCATCATGCAGTGACACCTTGACTTAAGAGTTTAATCGGTTCTGTGACTGAGCTCGAAACTCAATTCGCTCGTATATTAAATTAAATTTCCCCATTAAAATGAATTGAAATTATTATTATTCTTATTCTTCTTCTTATTATTATTATTATTATTATTCATAATAATGATAATAATGTGTACTTTATTCATCCCTCGTGGGGACATTCGTTCTCTACATTCAGCGTATCATGGATGAACCATGAGCAGCGGCTGCAGTTCAGGGGTTCAGTATTTTGCTCAATAACACGAGGAGGAGCCGGGAATCGAACCAGGAATGTTCGTTTCCGGCCCCCCCGTTTTGTCACGTTTTTCTTAAATTAGAAAAATGTACTTTCACACTCTCTTGCTTTCTCGCTGAACTCAACTTACTGGCTGCATGCTAAATGCTACAATGTGTTGCTAAATGTAACTTGCACACTTTGCAAGACTTTACGGCTAATTTTCATTTAGCGGCGGAGTGAATGCCGCTCGTCTTTTTAGAATGATCAAACCGTCCCCGGCCGGCTTTGAATGACTCTTCCGATCTTCCGAATCCCTGTCCGTTGACGTTCCCGCCGTCGGTCGCACCGAATCCCCGTAAATGTCTCCCGCCTTCTCACTGACGATGCTCTCGCTCGCGTTTATCTCACCGACGACGACTTCTCCGTCTCTTCAAGGACGAGTCCACGAGTCCTTCGTGCTTTTCCGTGATTTTCTCTTTGACTGCGTCCAAACGCCATCTCGCCGACAGCGGCGGCCATGTCAGTGTCAAACGCTCAAACGCTGGGCTCGCGTCGCGTCGCGAAGCAAAGAACTCGACCGAGCCGTGGCTCGAATCTCGGAAAACTCGATGCACTCGCGAGTCGAGGTTCCACTGTGTTAGAGAAAAATGGGGTTTAATTTCACAGCCGCTCCGTGTCTCCGGCTCTCCAGGCTCCCTGGGCACGGCGGGCCGCGTGTGCAGCAAATCGTCGCGGGGCAGCGACGGCTGCGAGGTGATGTGCTGCGGCCGCGGCTACGACACCATGCGCGTCAAGCGCGTCACCAAGTGCGAGTGCAAGTTCAAGTGGTGCTGCACGGTGGAGTGCAACGAATGCGAGGACGTGGTGGACGTCCACACCTGCAAGCCCCACAAGCGACCCGACTGGCTGGACCTCACCTAGCGACCCGTCCGCTCCGCCTTCGACGACCGCGTTGTATTATTGGATGTACTGATAGGATGTCCGTCTCCATTGGTTTCCCCGACTACAGACTTCTCACGTGTTCACCGATGGATGGCAAACTGGAAAATACCCCAGATCCTGTGCTGCTTTATATCCTCCAAGACCACTGAAACAACAGACTTCTTTAGAACGACTGAATATACCGTCGCGGCGGCGCCCGCTTCTCTTCGGCTGTCCGGGGAAGGGACGCCGACAGGGGAAGACGGCGACACCTTTCCGGTCGACGGCACCGATTTAACGTCTCGAATGAATCGCGCTACGAGTTTGAAAGTTTCCTAGATGGCGGGCCGTCCGGACAGAGGTGGGAAAAGTGAACGCTCTGTGTTGTATTTGAAAAGGAATTGATCTCACGCGTCCTGGGATTCTATGCTTTAGTAAAAAAAAAAGAAAACGAATTTTTTGTTCATTTTCCACCTCCGCATTTACTTCCCCGTTGTCGCTGAGTCGCTCCGCCCAGCAACATTTGTTTTATTTAAACAAAAAAAAAAAAAAAAAGGGGGTCATTCACCCAAAAAATATGAGTCATGTTCTTTTACCCGAATGTGTGAGTAACTTTGCCAGAAACGCCGCCCACCCGTCCCCCGCAGAGCCCCACCGCCCAATCAAACGCAGCGCTCTCGCAAACTGGCCTTATCATGAGTCTCACGCCTGGTCCTGCTAACGTCGTTCATTCGTTCGCTATCTGTAGCGCTTGTCCTGCATTAAGGCTGACGGGCGGAGGGGCGGAGCCTAATGGCCGAGCGAGAGAGAGGGAGGCGGGGTCGACGTTGGACTGGTCGCCAGCCAATCACAGGCCGCGTATAGACACAACTATTCGCCCTCTTATTCACGCGTCTTTCAGAGACTTCCATCCACTCACTCCATCATCGACGCAGCTGGACGAGTTCGGGTCTCCGGTGAACCTCCCGCGTGTTTTGGGACCGTGGGAGGAACCCGGAGAACCCCCGAGGAACCCCAGGCAGACACGGGGAGAACATGGAAACCCCACACAGAAAGGCCTCCCTGTCGGAATCCAACCACCGGTCTTCTCGCGGTGAGACGGAAGCGCTAACCGCGGCGCCACCTTTAGCTTTTTGTCCACCGGTGGAAGATCAAGATTGGGACTGGAGACACGAGTGTCGGCCGTCGGAACCGGAACCGGAGAACCGGAGAACCCTGACGGGTTGTCAAGGTGTCGAAGTCCAGGACGAATCGGGGGAACCAAGCCGAGGCGAAGAGAGACAGTCACATGACCGTCTCCGAGGGAGGCTCCAGCTGTTGTTGCTACGGCGATCTCCGTTCAGTTGTGTCCTCATCTCTTCCCTTCACCTTGGCAGCGGAAAACTCCAGAGATCGACGGGGAACGTTTGGTCTCAAAATATTTCTATTTCCCGGCCGGCCAAGGAGCCGCTGACCAAGTTCACCGTTTCCTCCTCGCGAGAAAAAAGTTACTTTGCACGGAACGAAAAGCTTTTTTTTAAATGATTTGATTAAAAATGGAAAGATGCGGATCAGCGACTCACTTTGATTTTTTTTGGAGGACGACGCCGGACCCGTCGGATCAGCGTTGACGGGTAAAGATGGGGGAGGCGGACGCATCTGCAAAGCAGAGCTGCTCCACTTTACTGTTAGGTGATCACAGAGGATTGATCAGTCCGAAAAAACACGATTTGACCTTTTTCACCAGCGTGACATTCACATTGGAGGGGGAACCTCAGAAGACGCGTCTGTGGAGGTTCTCAGTCATCCAGGTCACGGTGAATTCTCGTCGAAAATCTTCCCGCCGCGGCGACCGGACTTGAATGTCTTCGCTCGCAGACGTTTCAGCCCCTCATCCGAGGGCTGACCGCTGAGGTGGCCTCTGGGATGAGTGGCTGAAACGCCTCAGAGCGAAGAAATTCAAGAGAGACATACGACCGTTCACCCTCTCATTCACATATCACATAGAGACATACTAACATTCACTCTGTCACGTCTCGTAAACATGCAACCGTTCACCCTCTCATTCAAACATCATGTAGAAACAAACAGCCATTCACCATCTCATCCACACATCCGGGCAACGTTGGGTCTACAGTGACCCTCCTGGAATTTGTGGGAGGAACCCTGGAGGAACCCTGGAGGAACCCTGGAGGAACCCCACGCAGACACGGAGAGAAGGCGGAGAGTCCACCCAGAGAGAGGAAAGTGCTGGAGGTCGATCGTTCAGCCGCAGGGTCTGACAAAAAATCTGCATTTTGGAAAAGACGAAAGCGGTGACGGAGCGGCGGCGGCGGCGGCGGGCGAAGTTCTTCCACGGTCGCGGCATTGAGACAAAAAAAAAAGGAAAGCGGCGAATGAAGCCACGGTCCACGACTTTGACTTTGAAACATCTGGAGCGGCGGGGGCTGACATCACGTCGGGTCTTGGGGGACGCGACCCTCCGAGGGGCTCGGGCGATCTCAACGAATCCGACAACGGGCCGCGGAATCCCACCGGCCCCTCGAGAGCCGCCGAATTTTTTCAAGTCCATGTAATGACGAGGGGGAAGCCAAAAGTAAAGCGCTTTTTGAAAAAGGCCGAACGACGCGTCACGTCAGATGTTGGGAGTCAAAAGTTAATTGCGGACAGAGGGGGCCCCGCTCGCGGGGGAGGGATGATTTTCTTCGAGATTACAGAGGTGAGAGCTGTTCACACGCGGGGCCTGGAAAAGAAAGGATGGGGGGGGGGGGTGCAAAAATGTTTTCGGCCTCGTCGGATTTGGCTCCTCCCCTTTTCCAAAGGCACCCCAGCGAATAAAACGAGCCTCTGTATCGGGACACAAAGACCACTTTTTTAAATTCTTTTATTAAAAATGTATAAATATATTCAAAAAATATATTATAAATATATATATACATATATATATGATATAATATATATATAATTTAATATAATATATACATAATATAATATGTTATAACTTTATAAAAAAAAAATATTAAAAAAAACATCTGATCTTCTGCTGCTTTCCTGTTCACGTACGGTCTCCTGAGCTCCATTTGTTGCCGCGGAGAGAATAAATATCACAAACCCGTTCATTACTCATTCATTCATTCATTCATTCGTTCATTCATTCATTCATTATCAACGGCGGATTCTCCATTTGTTGCCGCGGAGAGAATAAATATCATGAACCCGTTCATTACTCATTCATTCATTCATTCATTCATTCATGAATGTAATATAATATATATATATAATATAATATGTTATAAATATATTTTAAAAAAAATTATTAAAAAAAACATCTGATCTTCCGCTGCTTTCCTCTTCACGCACGATCTCCTGAGCTCCATTTGTTGCCGCAGAGACAATAAATATCACAAATCCGTTCATTACTCATTCATTCATTCATTCATTCATTCGTTCATTCATTCATTCATTATCGACGGCGGATTCTCCATTTGTTGCCGCGGAGAGAATAAATATCACGAACCCGTTCATTACTCATTCATTCATTCATTCATTCATTCGTTCATTCATTCATTCGTTCGTTCGTTCATTCGTTCATTATCGACAGTGGATTCTCCATTTGTTGCCGCCGACAGAATCAATATCATGAACCCGTTCATTACTCATTCATTCATTCATGAATGTAATATAATATATATATAATATAATATGTTATAAATATATTTAAAAAAAATTATTAAAAAAAACATCCGATCTTCTGCTGCTTTCCTCTTCACGCACGATCTCCTGAGCTCCGTTTGTTGCCGCAGAGACAATAAATATCACAAATCCGTTCATTACTCATTCATTCATTCATTCATTCATTCATTCATTCATTCATTCATTCATTATCGACAGCGGATTCTCCATTTGTTGCCGCGGAGAGAATAAATATCACGAACCCGTGCATTACTCATTCATTCATTCATTCATTCATTCATTCATTCATTCATTCATTCATTCATTCATTCATTATAGACAGCGGATTCTTGTCGAGATCTTCTTGTCGTGGCAACCGGACTCGAATGTCTTCACTTGAAGGCTTCTTCGGTTCTGTTCTTGCAAACGGCTGTTTCAGTTGCTGAAGGACCGAAGACGCCTCCGGGATGGAGAGGCTGAAACGTCATCAAGTGAAGAAATTCAAGTCCAGCTGCCACGACAAGAAGATCTCGACAAGAATTCAACATTTCCTGGATGACTGAGAACCTCCAGGGACGTTATCTTCACTGCTTGTCCCACACTCAGGGAAGTAACGTACAACCATACAGTCACTCATTCATAGGTCATTTAGAGCAGCGGTTCCCAACCTTTCTCGTACCAGGGAGCGGTTTTATGCATGGAAATGTTGCCGCGGACCGGTTACAGCCGCGGGGATTCAAATAATAATCCACGGTATTTAATCTGAATACAAGGATTGCACTTTAGATGAGGCAATTACAATAATGTTGCACGATAATATCAATTCAACCATCATGTGGAGTCAGTGGGAGCCGAAGCTTGTGGATCAACCGTATCTCAGGTAGGAATCTTGGTATTTTCTTTTTGCTGGCCGTCTGCGACGCTTCCGCCGTCTCATCGTTTGCTCCCCAAAAAGGCTCTCCGGGCCGGCGAAGGAGTTGAGTGCGGCAGGAAGGCGAAGGCAGGAAACAGTCGTTTTTCAACATAAGATGCGGAAGGTCGAATGAAAAAAAATATCATTTGGGGAAAGAAAGATTTTTCTTTGCGGACCGGAACCAAATGATCCGCAGCTCTGGGGACCCTTGATCTAGAGACATACAACCACACAGTTTATATATATTATTTGCACTGTTTATTGTTTATTTTTATTTTTTATCATCATTTTCTTGCACGTCCCACAGCGGTGAAGTTAAAGGAATATTCCATTCACCCTCTCATTTACACGTCATATTGATAGACGGCAATTCAGTCTTTCGCTCCCGGCAAATCATTTTGAGACATTGAAGCGTCATATGGAGACACAGTCGTCCCTCGCTATGACGCGCTTCACCCTTCGCAGCCTCGTTGTTTCGTGGATTTTTTTAGCGCAATTTTCCACGTTTTTTTTTTTTTTTTACAGCGAATTCTTTGCTGCGTCCTGATTGGCTGAGGGACTGTAGACCCTCGTCAGCCAATCTCCTCCGTAGCGTGTCTCTTGTGCAGTACAGGATGCGTTCAGCTTGACAAATTGATCTTCCATCGCTGGCAGTGTGACTGAGGCGCTGAATGTTAGCGGCGAAGGCGCCTGCCGTCGCACCCGAAAGGCGCAGAAAGACGCTAACCATCGCACAAACAGTTGGACTCGTGGGCATGCTAAAGGAAGGTAGAAGTGACGCGTCTGTCGGGCGCCATGACGGAATAAATGAATCTACAGCTGGTGACATAAAGAAGGAGGACAATAACATCAGGACGACAGCAGCGATAAGTTTTAACAAGGAGGCAAAAAGGGTTGAGGATCACTGACTCTTGGAAAAAGAATATTAACCTGGAGTGGTATATAGCGAGGAAACATATATTATCATTGTGAAAAATAAAGCTGAGTATTTCGTGGATTTCGCCCAATGCGGGTTAGTTTTAGAACGTAAGGAACCTGGATGAACCCCACGCGGAGGCGGGAAGAACGTGGAGACTTCACACAGAAAGGCCAGGCTAAAGCAGTATCTGGACCAGCGTATGAACAGGGGTGGGAACGCGCTCTCATCCGACACCCTGGCGTAAGCAGGAAGACGCTCGGTGAGCAGGCGAGGAACGTCTCAGCCGAAGGCCGGCGCGTCGGGGCGAGGATTTCCCCCGGACATTTCCATGTTTTCTAGTTTTCTGCAGGGGTGTTTGGAAAACGCCCCGCTCGCGTCGTCCGCTTGATGACTGTTTTCTTAATCGACGCTGAGCGTTCAAGGCCTCGGGGTCGGGCGTGTTGTCACTCATGATTGAAATTCAGACGTTCCACAGGAAGCGTTTACTACCCCCCCCCCCCCACACCCACACCCCCAAAAAAAAAAAAAAGAAATTTGGGTGGAGACGAAACATTTGATT